>CAJNOJ010000247.1:0-153157 GCA_905250025.1 Adineta ricciae
TCCGATGACAATCACGATCGAAGGCAGTAACAATGATCAATCGGAATTACCCCTTGGAAAAAGTTGGACTCTAATCTATAGTGGCTCTTCAGGTCTCACTGAAAGTCTAAACAGGTCATCCCATGGCACAACACAAACTGTAGCAACGAACGTAGCGTCATTCAGAAGCTATCGTCTTATTGTTACATCAACCAGAGGAAAACATAATTCTGCTTCATACTCAGAATTTGTGATGATGGGACAATATTTAAATAACACCAACTGAATACGATGCTGAACAGATGGTTATGTTATCGTATTTCTTGCTTTACCATTTTCTTATTCTGTATGTTTGATCGTCTCGTTTTACTTTTTATCAGTATGTTACCGTTCACTCGCCGTTCTGCTTTATCCTTTGATGTCTCAAAACGCAACAATTCAAGAGCAGACATTGTGGAAAGTTCATTGAAAAACAGTGAAAATGTTTTATGAATAAATAACTTAATGTATTGATTTGTATTTGTGTCATGATTGCCAAATAGAAAATATCATTGTTGTCTAGGAAAGAAACATTTCAAGAATGAATTTATCGGAAAAAGCTTCGTGTTACATATGAATGATATGAGATTTTGTTGACGAAGAGTATTTGGACAATTTATGTAACGAAGCCAGTTGGATTTGTTGGGGTCAATTGCATCGACATAATATTTTATTTGACCTGTCTGATCGGGTATCTACATTACGAATAATATAGGGTGATGTAGTAGATAGTCTTAATTCTTACTTGCCAAGAATAAATGCTCGTCTTTTGAAGAGGATTCGCTCCATATCTATGACCATCGTAGTCGTAGGGACCAAAAAAAAACTGGACCGTGTGTCCCCTTAACGGTGTGAGACATACTTTCAGTTTCTTTGGTTGATCTTCACAATTTGAAACACTGTGCACGTTCAAGTATCGACAAGAACCATAATAAAATTCGCCGACATCTTATTCACCACATTCGAGTCATTTATTGCTCTTATCGTTTAGCTTCTATGGCCTTGAGTTTACACAGAGAATATGAAACCATATATTGAATCAACCAGGCTCTTTTTTCTTTTCATTCCTATCTTTTAATTTCTGACATTATTTGCTGATAGCGTACGCTGTCTGTGGTATAGCATATAGGAAACGTATATTTTACGACCCACTTGTAAGTTGTCTTGCTAACGACTCTATTTTGTAATGTTTTTTTTTTTGGTAACAAAGCTTTTATTCGTGTAACAATACTGCATAGACAAGAGAATCAACGGTTAGTTGTTACACGAAAGCTGGACACGAGAAAACGAAAGAAGAAAGGACCCATGACGTATGCCTTTTGTTCTAGTAAAAGAAACGTGAGAAAATAAGCATGGAGAAAAAGAGGTTTCTGTATGATAGTGGTGTGCGTCTGTGATGTGTCATAAAAGAGAAAAGAAGTTGAAGGAAAGGAAAGATAATTGAAACGGTAGCAGTTTAATCGCTAAATAGATTGAATTGTTTTCGTATTGTATATAAGAACGAGTGAAAGATTTGGTAGTGGTGAAAGAGTCAGCAAACACGTTGATTCGATTCGATAACATTTTTTTTTTGTAATGTGACGCACAATCAATCAATATTCCCATATCAAATAGGCATTCTCTATATTCTGCATCGAATATTCACATCGGTATTCTCTTGCGTCCTGTTTCTTTATTTGTTAAATAGTTGCCCATGAAAAGTATCGCGAAACGAAAGGAAGCCAATAGAGCAGCATGCAAGATATTCTGATTACTTAGTGAATGAATACTAAAGTCATCAAGATCACACAATTTTGTGTGAATTATATGCTCTTTTTACTTGTGTTATTATACTGCTAGATTCGTATTTCAGTCAAATCCTCGATATTTGATCGAATGACTAGCACGTATTTCTCTATTGTTCTTCTCATCATATATTTTGTTGTCAACGAACATGAAGGTGTACCAATCATTGATCAGACCAATCGATCTCTTCTTGATTCATTCTCACAAACAAACAAACTTCCATCATTCATCAATCGAACCCAACAAATCGGTAAGTTCAATCGTTCGAACAAGTGGTATTTTCGATAGATGAGTAACTGAACGATGTGTAGTCGATCAACTTCGATGTTCAAAAGGATGGAAACAGTTCGGTGGTTCGTGTTATTATCCTTCACTCATGATCTCAACAGTTGACAAAGCCAATGAAACATGTCAGCGTCTTCAAGTCAATAACACACACTTGATGCGTATCAAACATGTTCCTGAATTGTCGTATGCTGCTCATTTGTACGCCACTAATACACTGATCGAGTTGCTGGTCGAAGTTGATCCAGAATTGCTAAAAAGTATGAAGCGACTGTCACTATGGAATGTTGTCGAATTTTAACTGAATTGTCAGGTAAAGCGCTTGGGGATAGAATGTTGACCAATGAGCACAGAGATTGGCGAATGATGAAAGATCAATTCTATCGAGCACTAGTGAACAGTAAACATCACGACAAGTCTTTCAATCTGAGAAATACAATTATTACTAATGCGAGCAGAGAAAAGAATGATATGTTCGAACGACTGGACCAAATTCATGATCTCTGTTATCAGTTTGCATGGAATGTATTGAGCAATGACTCACATTTGTTCGTCTTTTCCACCTATATATTATCAAACAAGACAATTTGTTCACTGAGTGACGTCGATCTGAATTCAACATATACATACGCTTGTCAATATGGTTCGTATTCTTCTTTTGCTCTGAAACGGAATAGCAAAGAATTACTTTTAAAATTTAGTGTTGGACTTTTGTTTCGAAAATGTCATGTGCGGAAATCATGGTAAATGTAATAATACTATTCAAGGTTTCATATGTTCATGTTCGTTTTGGTTCGGTGGTGTTTTCTGTGAAAAGCGTAAGATGAGTTGACAGGTTTTTATGTGATAGAAACTGATTATTTCATTGATTTGAAAGTAGCATGGGAGACAATACAAATGAGCATTGCTGCAGTTCTGATAGTCACTCTTACATTAATCCTTTTTACTTCTAAAGTTGTTCACGGTATGAAATCTATGATGAAACGTATCGCAAAGTGAGTTTTGGTCGCTCTGTTTTCATAACAATGTTTTTATAATTTGTGTAGATGCTGTAAATCACAAAGAGCTGATGTCAATAGACCGAATGACAATAAAAACAGAACGAAAAAGTAAGATTTGAATCAGGACGAATTAATTTTCGAGAAGTTGGTTCTTGTAGAGCAAAACTAAGACGACAACGTTCAATCGGAGTTTTTTTTCTGTTTCTTATCTTTTTCTGTCTGCTTATTATCATTCCAACTATTTTTCAATTACAAGCGTTCTCATTTGATGATATCGATCCAATGAAGCCTGATTTGTTGTTTGATAAAGTTTTATCAATATTCAAAACCTGCGAACGCAAAACTTTGCTACCAATGATCGATCGTATTTTCTTGGCAATTTCAGTCTTTCTCACTATCACCTTCTTCGTTCTACAACCGAAGCCAGCCGAAAACAGCTCCCCATCTAATAGCTTCAAATTGAAGGAGATTCAACCGACGAGAAATAATGTTGAAATGGTCGCACTTTGCTCTTCACTACCTGCAGCAGCGGCTGATAACTCCGAACAACAACTTCTACTATCGGATCAATCACGTAATGACACCACTCGCTCAACTAATCGAAACGACCCTTTTTCGGGTACAACAACTCCGCTTCAACTGAAACTACCCTCATCTGGTGCATAAATACATATTTGTAACAAACTAATTCATTGAAATTTTCCAGGACTTCCATCACTTTGCTATCCAATTGATATCAAAAATCGATATCAAACGGCTGCTATTTTTGGCATCCTTACATTCGAGATATTACTATTCTTCGATGAAGTTTTACTCGCGATC
This sequence comes from Adineta ricciae, assembly GCA_905250025.1. Lineage (NCBI taxonomy): Eukaryota > Metazoa > Rotifera > Eurotatoria > Adinetida > Adinetidae > Adineta > Adineta ricciae. The sequence continues at coordinate 3,912 of CAJNOJ010000247.1, forward strand.
AGCGGCACATCGAATGATGGGGTAATGATTATATTTCTCAAACGGATATTTCTTGCCATTCTCATCGGGTTTGGGCTCGTCATCTTTTCCATCTAACTCATGTTTTCTTTCGAACTTTAGATTAAGATACTATCCACTACTGCTTGCACTACGTCTCCAACAAACCGTCGCTCAATTAATGGCTTTTATCTATGTGATTGGCATCATAGCACATACAATCTATCGCGAAAGCTTTTGTCTTGACTTTTTACCACATTCTGCGGATACTTCAACGCAAGAGGAAGTTCAGCTTCGTCTTGTAAGACATTGCTCGTTATTGAAACAGAATGAACATGTTTGCTTTGTTTTAGCAAATCGGTACTTGGTTTATTGTTTACGGATTAATTGCTCATTTGCCACATTTTATGTTACTTTCATATATTGCTGCCGAATTTGGGATGCGTTTCGTGTTTACTTGTCGTAGTATATATCCAAAAGATTACGGTGAGTATATAAGTTCTTGATGGTAAAAACACTGGAAATTCGCTTTCTTTGATAGAGAAAAAGGTTTATTCAAAGCCCATACAAGTATCCAACGACACACAACATGATGATGGATCGTTTTTCGATAAAATTTACAAATGGAATGATGATTTCTCGTTTACATCAATGTTTATTTCAACATATACAGTGAATTTTATCATTTTATATCATTTATCGTGCACATTTACTTTTCTCTATACGACACGATTGATGAGTCCGACCTTGTTCATAATCAATACGCTTGAACAATTATTCAGTATCGGTTAGTGCTGATATACATACGTTTAACCAAAAATTATGTTCATTTTTACCCCTAGAAATCAACGACAAGTTCTTTCATGAGGAAATCATCTTTAGTGTTTTTATAACTGCAGCGACCTACATTGGTCAACTGATTCTGGGTATGAAAAGTTTTCGGGAACATATTTTAGCATTTTACAAAGAAAAAGAGGAAATTGTAAACAAAATAGAAGAGAATGTAAAAGAGAACGAAACGATTTCGCGAGCAACTCAATATCCCGGTTATCTTATTCGATATACAGTTGGAGGTTTTGTCATTACTTTTCATCTGATGATATTCGTTGCTGTCTTACCCCGTTTGTTTTGGTTTCATTCGTCTTCATTCAAATGGGTATTACAATTGATTTTACCTATATTGATTCTATATGCACTGCAAAAGCTAATGGCAAAATCCAGTACACGATTGATTGACGCTGCTCAAGATAAGAGAAGCGATTACAAAAAGCTTTTCGTCAATATTCTACAATATTTTGTTTTAGTTGCTAGTAAGACACGCTCATGTGAAATAAATGTCTGAGATGGGCCAGTGTTTTCATTTAGATTGCTTTATTGGTATCATGTCTTCAGTTATTCGTGTGATCATGGGATCAGTAGCCAACATCATATTCATAAATCGTGTCGATTTATGCCTTTTTCGGGATCCGTTGGAGAGAATGGGTATTTCTTGTATTGAAGGGTTGATGCTTAATACAGAATTTTGGTAAATTTAGATCGTGCGTACGTGGCATACTTGCACTTTGTGCATGTAGAATATCATACAAAATATAAACATTCGCGTAAGTTGATTTTGATGGATCAATGTGATTGTGTCCCATTTTTCGTTCGTTATAGACAAAGATGATAAACTGAAAATTTTTTGTATATGTTTATTTAGATATACAAGAGATTGAGGACGAAGAACAAGTTGAGTCCACTAATGAAGAGGAACTAGTCAACGAGCAGTCTTCAGAACCCTCTGAATCAGAGCCAGACCAAACTGAGCAACCATCTAACGAAGAACCTGCACCACATGTACAGGAAGCATCCGACGTGTCCAATCCATTACCTGACGATATTAATCCTTCCATTTTGCCGATCGTCCCCGAGAGGTCTGCATTGAGTGCAAGTAGTAGCAGCCGTGACGTCAATGAAAGACAACTGCTTCTCCTTCAACGTTGGAATGAAATTAAGAACGAACGCGTGGAAGAGAATCGAACTTTAGTTACGGAGGAGAAGCAACTCAGTAGAATTCAATGTAAACGAGTTTCAATACGTGGAGATGGTAACTGCTTTTTTCGTGCAATTTCTGCTCAATTGAATATCCGTCATAATCATTCGAATATTCGCTCCGAAGCGGTGAATTATCTCCGCAGCAGGAGAGACTACTTCGCAAGTTTTATTGTCGGAATTATCCGTCCGACGGTAGACGCTTATATTAAAGAAATGGCACACAATGGAGTTTATGCTGATCATCCGATAATCTTTGCTACAGCTACTGTCTTGGGTCAGAATATAGTTATTCATGAAATAGGCAAACGACCTCTGCTGATTCCCGGTTCGGATAACATCAACAATCAACTACATGTTTGGTATAATGGTATCCATTACGATAGTATCGTCACTTCTGATGGTCGTCATGTACCAAATATTTCTCGAGAAAACCTTTTAACCTCATGATGATCAGGATTCGTTCCTGAGAATGTATTTACTTGGAAAATAAATAGTGATAGTCATGTGTGCTTCTTTCGATTCGAATCATTTAAACAATCTCAAAGGGCTTCAGCTTACGGAAGAGTACTTGTTCTTTACTCATAGCTTCGGTTAGGTAACATTTGATCATAGGAAAATATAAAGAAAAGAAATTAATTATACACAACTTCTTCATATTGTGTAGAGAAACTGAGTGAAAATATCCATGTTCATCAGCTTTCAACTGAATTTGTCCTACTTGAGTCCAATGATTGGTTTGTAATATGCTTGTTTAAGTGAAAAATATTACACAGATGTATATAAAATGGGAGAAGTTTGATCAATATGACACAAATAATATTAACGCTATTTTAAAAGCTATTCGTCTTCTTCGTACACTTCGTTCATTAATCACTATTCAGACCAATCCACATGGTACTCGCTGACTTTATGTGCATTGATTCATCAACATACACAATTGCTTTTGGCCTAGACTTCTTCTTTCATCCGAATAGTTCACGAGAACTTCTTATCAAACGAAAAGTCGAAATGAGAAATATCGTATCCATGTCTAAGGATGGTGGAGTTCACACTTTCCATAGCTATTTATTTCCATTTACTTATTCTATGTGGACATCTTCTAACATTGCCCTTCACATGTCGCCTCGTTGATGACACACCCAATAATAAAGAATACAATTTTATGTTCGCAGTTAAAAGAATTCCAATTTCTTTAATGAATCCTCGCACATGCTGTCGAACATATCAGAGAAGTACAGATGCGTCTGGATGACGATAAAGAACTAAAAGCATTCGTTCAATTGTTGTTCCCAAGCGCGTTCTCGCTCGTTTTGACTTCTCAATTGAAGATATGTTTACTCATTCTTGATAAATCCTTTTTAATGATAAATCGTAATGATCCATGCAAAAAAATATGTGAATAAAAACTTGATCTAACCAAATGGTCTCTTATCTTGAATATATTTATAACCTTGAAGCAATATGCCTTTCTTTACATCAGTCGTTCTTCTAAATTTCAATCAAAATAGTACATGATGATGATCTTCTTCGTACTCATCATTAGTAACTTGCTCTACACAATACATAGTATTCCTCCATCATTACCCTCTCAATTATATGTTGTTCCATTTCGAATATTTTCCGAGGGAAATGCAGATGGCTCCGTCGATCGTCCTTACACATCAATCCAACAAGCACTTGATCACATCGATACGGACAGAAAACAACGAATAATAATTAATCTATATCCAACTTATCACTTCGTTAATACAATTACATTCACTGAACAACACAGTCGCATACGATTAACAACAATGAATAATGAAATCGCGTCTTTCTATGAAAAAATAGCCATCAACGATTCTGAATACTCTCGATTACCACACGCAAGTATCAGTGGTGGAATACCAATAACTGGGTGGACAACAACAGGTGGAAATATTTACACAGCTACTGTACCACAACCGATCTTTGTCAACCAACTATTTGCGAATAATCAACGTGTTAGTCGTACACGTCTTCCACTGAACCAATCTTATTATTTTCAATATGCTGCGCCGTTACAAGATCCCAATCAAGCTCGATACGGTTTTCAGTATGATCGAGGTCAGTTTGAAAATTGGCCGTTGGATGATGCCATGGTTGTTGTCTATCATAGTTGGACAACATCACATCATTATATTGATCGAATAGATACAACAAACAGAACGATATTTTTTACCAATCCATCGAATTCACCGATTGGAACATATGTTATTCAAGGACAACGGCGATTCCATGTCGAAAATCTTTGCATTTGGGTACCAAATTCATTTTGCTTTGTGAATGCAACCAGAACGATTTATCTGATGACCGATGGGTCATATGATCCAACAAAAGTACAAATCATCACACCCGTCGAAGAATTCGTGGTTATCATTGCCGGTACAGATGTGACCAATCCCGTCTCAGATATTATTATTGATAATGTTGTAATCGAACATAATGCATGGAATATTGCTCGAACCGAACAAGCGGATTATCAAGCAGCTTCATTTCTAACATCCGCTGCACTTTACATAGCAAATGCGACGTCAATTGTGATTTCCGATGTTCAGATTCGTCACACGGGCACCTACGGCGTTTGGATAAAAGAAGGAACGACGAACATTAATCTGATGAACTCTTTGATATCCGATACAGGTGCCGGCGGAGTTCGTGTTGGTCAAATGACAGCGCCGGTGACAACACCAACGAGTTCGATACAGATTCTATCGAATGAAATTAGTTATGGTGGAAATGTTTTCCCAAGTGGCGTTGGACTTCTGATTCATCGCGCCACGGATGTCGTTGCTGTCGACAACAGTATTCACCATCAACGATATACTGGTGTTTCCGTGGGATGGGAATGGGGTTACAATCCATCGTATACGAGCAATATTCTAATTCATAGTAATTATATTTATAATACAGGAGAACATATCCTTTGCGATCAAGGTGGAATTTACACACTTGGAATTCAACCAGGAACAGTGATATCGAACAATGTGATTAAAAATGTGTTTAGTTATGCTGCATACATGTGGGGGATTTATTTAGATGAAGGCTCGTCAGAAATTGTCGTTGCAAACAATGTCGTGTATAATATTGGATGGGCGGGTTTGTTTCAACATTATGGTGCTAATAATACAATTATCAATAATGTTTTTGCACGCACATCATTGATTACTCCGCCACAACCCGATGATCCAATTCCGGATGGTGATCTTCGTATCATGTTAACTGAAAATCATTTATCGTGGAGATTCATAAATAACATTGTCTACGATACATACCAAGGAACTAATCATTCGATTTTTAAATCGGATTCTCCAAACGTATCGGTAATTTTCGACAGCAATATTTATTATAATCCATTTCAAACGAAATTATTATTTGGAATTCAACAAACATCCTTTGAGGAATGGCAAAAAACTGGACAAGACAGTAACAGTACGATTACAGATCCGTTATTTGTTGGTGATGTCAATCAATGCGACTTTTTTACTGTTCAATCAAATAGCCCAGCAGCGAAACTTGGATTTAAAAATATAACTAAGCTCCCGAAATGGAGTCCAGGATGTGGAATCGATAATTCCAACGAAAGCAGTAATCAATTTTACCATTGGTGAAAAAAGAAACTATTCTCGTCGTAGTTGTAGTTTCGTCCGTTGCTTATATTTTTAGAATATCAATAAAACTTAGTTTCAGAAAAATGTGGTATTCTTATTTAGCTATTTTACCGGATCAGAATGTTATACTGTATTTAAATCATGTCTCAGCCTATAACTGTCATGAGGATCAGCGGATTAAATTGCTTGATATCACTTTATTAGCTTCAGTTCCTTTTGTATATGTGGCAGCCGGTTATAGGGAACGCAGTTGAGATTGAAATCTAAATAAATATTAAAATAATATCTAAATCGATGTTTTTTTTATTTCAAGAGAAAAATTAGAATCTATAAATATGTACGAAGATATTTTGAAACTTGGAAAGATCAAATGAGTCATGGAAGAATATTTTCTTTTCTTTAGATAAAAATATGCTGAGTTTATTTTTATGATAGTGAGAACATGTCGGACGTCGAAATGGTAAAGAGAGAGAATACAGAATTTCGTTTTTAAATCACAATACATTTTTTCGAGCAGCGGGACGTGCAGGACATTAAAGTTTTAGAAAAAAATATTTTTCTTGAATTCTTTAGATTTTTTTCATAGCGGAGTATACAGGATATTGGAATTCCTAATAAAAGAAAAGGTTTCCTCCAGTCAATTCTATTTTCTCTTATTTTTTTACTCTTTTCTTTCACACTCCAATCTAAACTAAGATTTTCATGTCAATTGTGCTCATATGTACTAACTAGATATAAAACAACCAACAACAGTTGCAATTATGACCGGAAGAGCACTTGATGAAGATACATATCAACTTGTGTTTTCATACAATGATGATTTTTCTNCTTCGATGTTCAAAAGGATGGAAACAGTTCGGTGGTTCGTGTTATTATCCTTCACTCATGATCTCAACAGTTGACAAAGCCAATGAAACATGTCAGCGTGTTCAAGTCAATAACACACACTTGATGCGTATCAAACATGTTCCTGAATTGTCGTATGCTGCTCATTTGTACACCACCAATACACTGATCGAGTTGCTGGTCGAAGTTGATCCAGAACTGCTAAAAAGTATGAAGCGGCTGTCACTATGGAATGTTGTCGATTTTTAGCTGAATTGTCAGGTAAAGCGTTTGGGGATAGAATGTTGACCAATGAGCACAGAGATTGGCGAATGATGAAAGATCAATTCTACCGAGCACGAGTGAACAGTAAACATCACGACAAGTCTTCCAATCTGAGAAATACAATTATTACTAATGCGAGCAGTGAAAAGAATGATATGTTCGAACGACTGGGCCAGATTCGTGGTTTCTGTCATCAGTTCGCATGGAATGTATTGAGCAATGACTCACATTTGTTCGTCTTTTCCACCTATATATTATTAAACAAGACAATTTGTTCACTGAGTGACGTCGATCTGAATTCAACATATTCATTCGCTTGTCAATATGGTTCGTATTCTTCTTTTGCCCTGAAACGGAATAGCAAAGAATTACTTTTAAAATTTAGTGCTGGACTTTTGTTTCGAAAATGTCATGTGCGGAAAACATGGTAAATGTAATAATAATATTCAAGGTTTCAAATGTTCATGTTCGTTTTGGTTCGGTGGTATTCTCTGCGAAAAGCGTAAGATGAGTTGGTAGGTTTTGATGTGATAGAAACTGATTATTTCATTGATTTGAAAGTGGCATGGGAGACAATTCAAATGAGCATTGCTGCAGTTCTGATAGTCACTCTTACATTGATTCTGTTTACTTCTAAAGTTGTTCACAGTATAAAATCTATGATGAAACGTATCGCAAAGTGAGTTTTGGCCGCTATGTTTTCATAACAATGTTTTTATAGTTTGTGTAGATGTTGTAAATCACAAGGAGCTGATGTAAATAGGCCGAATGACAATAAAAATAGAACGAAAAAGTACGACACGACGAAAAAGTAAGATTTGAATTAGGACGAATTAATTTTCGAGAAGTTAGTTCTTGTAGAACAAAACTAAGACGACAACGTTCAATTGGAGTTTTTTTTCTTTTTCTTATCTTTTTCTGTCTGCTTATTATCATTCCAACTATTTTTCAATTACAAGCGTTTTCATTTGATGACATCGATCCAATGAAGCCTGATTTGTTGTTTGATAAAGTTTTATCAATATTCAAAACCTGCGAACGCAAAACTTTGCTACCAATGATTGATCGTATTTTCTTGGCAATTTCAGTCTTTCTCACTATCACCTTCTTCGTCCTACAACCGAAGCCAGCCGAAAATAGGTCCCCATCTAATAGCTTCGAATTGAAGGAAATTCGACCGACGAGAAACAATGTTGAAATGGTCACACTTTGCTCTCCACTACCTGCAGCAGCGGTTAATAACTTCGAACAACAACTTCTACTATCGGATCAATCACGTAATGACACCACTCGTCCAACTAATCGAAACGACCCTTTTTCGGGTACAACAACTCCGTTTCAACCGAAACTACCCTCATCTGGTGCATAAATACATATTTGTAACAAACTAATTCATTGAACTTTTCCAGGACTTCCATCACTTTGCTATCCAATTGATATCACAAATCGATATCAAATGGCTGCTATTTTTGGTATCCTTACATTCGAGATATTACTATTCTTCGATGAAGTTTTACTCGCGATCAGCGGCACATCGAATGATGGGGTAATGATTATATTTCTCAAACGGATATTTCTTGCCATTCTCATCGGGTTTGGGCTCGTCATCTTTTCCATCTAACTCATGTTTTCTTTCGAACTTTAGATTAAGATACTATCCACTACTGCTTGCACTACGTCTCCAACAAACCGTCGCTCAATTAATGGCTTTTATCTATGTGATTGGCATCATAGCACACACAATCTATCGCGAAAGCTTTTGTCTTGATTTTTTACCACATTCTGCGGATATTTCAACGCAAGAGGAAGTTCAGCTTCGTCTTGTAAGACATTGCTTGTTTGCAACAGAATGAACATGTTTGTTTTGCTTTAGCAAATCGGTACTTGGTTTATTGTTTACGGATTAGTTGCTCATTTGCCACATTTTATCTTACTTTCATATAGTGCTGCAGAATTTGGGATGCGTTTTGTCTTTACTTGTCGTGGTATATATCCAAAAGACTACGGTGTGTATATAAGTTTTTGATGATAAAAACGTTGAAAATTCGCTTTATTTGATAGAGAAAAAGTTTCATTTAAAGCCTATACAAGTATCCAACGACACACAAAATGATGATGGATGGTTTTTTTGATAAAATTTACAAATGGAATGATGATTTCTCGTTTACATCAATGTTTATTTCAACATACATAGTGAATTTTATCATTTTATATCATTTATCGTGCACATTTACTTTTCTCTATACGACACGATTGATGAGTCCGATCTCGTTCATAATCAATACGCTTGAACAGTTATTCAGTATCGGTTAGTGCTGATATACATATGTTTATTCAAAAATTATATTCTTTTTTACCCCTAGAAATCAACGACAAGTTCTTTCGTAAGGAAATCATCTTTAGTGTTTTTGTAACTACAGCGACCTACATTGGTCAACTGCTTCTTGGAATGAAAAGTTTTCGGGAACATATTTTAGCGTTTCACAAAGAAAAGGAAGAAATTGTAAACAAAATAGAAGAGATTGTAAAAGAAAACGAAACGATTTCGCGAGCAACTCAATATCCTGGTTATCTTATTCGATATACAGTTGGAGGTTTTGTCATTACTTTTCATTTGGTGATATTCGTTGCTGTCTTACCCCGTTTGTTTTGGTTTCATTCATCTTCATTCAAATGGATATTACAATTGATTTTACCTATATTGATTCTACATGCATTGCAGAAGCTAATGGCAAAATCCAGTACACGATTGATTGACGTTGCTCATGATAAGAGAAGCGATTACAAAAAGCTTTTCGTCAATATTGTACAATATTTTGTTTTAGTTGCTAGTAAGACACGCTCATGTGAAAGAAATCTCTAAGATGGGCCGGTGTTTTCATTTAGATTGCTTTATTGGTATCATGTCTTCAGTTATTCGTGTGATCATGGGATCAGTAGCCAACATTATATTCATAAATCGTGTCGATTTATGCCTTTTTCGGGATCCGTTGGAGAGAATGGGTATTTCTTGTATTGAAGAGTTGAAGCTTAATACAGGATTTTGGTAAGTTTAGATCGTGCGTACGTGGCGTACTTGCACTTTGTGCATGAAGAATATTATACAAAATATAAACATTCGGGTAAGTTGATTTTGGTGGATCAATGTGATTCTGTCCCATTTTTCGTTCTTTATGGACAAAGATGACAAACTGAAAATTCTTTTGTATATGTTTATTTAGATATACAAGTTGAACCCACTAACGAAGAGGAACTAGCCAACGAGCAATCTTCAGAACCCTTTCAATCAGAGCCAGACCAAACTGAGCAACCCTCTAACGAAGAACCTGCACCACATGTACAGGAAGCATTCGAAGTGTCCAGTACATTATCTGACGAAATTAGTGCTTCCATTTTGCCGATCTTCATTGAGAGGTCTGCATTGAGTGCAAGTGGTAACAGCCGTGACGTCAATGAGAGACAACTGCTTCTCCTTCAACGTTGGAATGAAATTAAGAACGAACGCGAGGAAAAGAAGCTAACTTCAGTTACGGCGGAGAGTCAACTCGGTAGAATTGAATGTAAACGAATTCCAATACATGGAGATGGTAACTGCTTTTTTCGTGCAATTTCTGCTCAATTGAATATCCGTCATAATCATCCGAATATTCGCTCCGAAGCGGTGAGATATCTCAACAGCAGGAGAGACCACTTCGCAGATTTTATTGTTGGGATTATCGCTCCGACGGTAGACATTTATATTAAAGAAATGACACACGATGGAGTTTATGCTGATCATCCGATAATTTTTGCTACAGCTACTGTCTTGGGTCAAAATATAGTTATTCATGAAATAGGCAAACGACCTCTGCTAATTCCCGGTTCGGATAATATCAACAATCAACTACATGTTTGGTATAATGGTATCCATTACGATAGCATCGTCACTTCTGAGGGTCATGTACCAAATATACCTCGAGAAAACCTTTTAACCTCATGATGATCAGGATTTGCTTCTGAGAATGTATTTACTTGGAAAATAAATAGTGATAGTCATGTGTGCATCTTTCAATTCGAATCATTTAAACAATCTCAAAGGGTTTCAGTATACGGAAGAGTACTTGTTCTTTATTCATAGCTTCGGTTAGGTAACATTTGATCATAGGAAAAGATAAGGAAAAGAAATTAATTATACACAACTTCTTCATATTGTGTAGAGAAACTGAGTGAAAATATCCATGTTCATCAGCTTTCAACTGAATTTGTCCTATTTGAGTCCAATGATTGGTTTGTAATATGCTTGTTTAAGTGAAAAATATTACACAGATGTATATAAAACGAGAGAAGTTTGATCAATATGATACAAATAATATTAACGCTATTTTAAAAGCTATTCGTCTTCTTCGTACACTTCGTTCATTAATCATTATTCAGACCAATCCACATGGTACTCGCTGACTTTATGTGCATTGATTCATCAACATACACAATTGCTTTTGGCCTAGACTTCTTCTTTTATCCGAATCGTTCACGAGAACTTCTTATCAAACGAAAAGTCGAAATGAGAAATATCGTATCCATGTCTAAGGATGGAAAAGTTCACACTTTCCATAGCTATTTATTTCCATTTACTTATTCTATGTGGACATCTTCTAACATTGCCCTTCATATGTCGCCTCGTTGATGACACACCCAATAATGAAGAATACAATTTTATGTTCGCAGTTAAAAGAATTCTAATTTCTTTAATGAATCCTCGCACATGCTGTAGGGCTCTTCATTTCGACACATTGTTGTCGAGCTGATTTGATTGGAATGAATCACCACAATGTCTCAAAGGCTGTACGATCGCATTAGGTACTGATCAGCAACTAAGCAAATGCTGTCGAACATATCAGAGAAGTACAGATGCGTCTGGATGACGATAAAGAACTGAAAGCATCCATTCAATTGTTGTTCCCAAGCGCGCTCTCGCTCGTTTTGACTTCTCAATTGACGATATGTTTACTCATTCTTGATAAATCCGTTTTAATGATAAATCGTAATGATCCATGCAAAAAAAATATGTGAATAAAAACTTGATCTAACCAAATGGTCCCTTATCTTGAATATATTTATAACCTTGAAGCAATATGCCTTTCTTTACATCAGTCGTTCTTCTAAATTTCAATCAAAATAGTACATGATGATCTTCTTCGTACTCATCATTAGTAATTTGCTCTACACAATACATAGTATTCCTCCATCATTACCCTCTCAATTATATGTTGTTCCATTTCGAATATTTTCCGAGGGAAATGCAGATGGCTCCGTCGATCGTCCTTACACATCAATCCAACAAGCACTTGATCATATCGATACGGACAGAAAACAACGAATAATAATTCATCTATATCCAACTTATCACTTCGTTAATACGATTACATTCACTGAACTACACAGTCGCATACGATTAACAACAATGAATAATGGAATCGCGTCTTTCTATGAAAAAATAGCCATTGACGATTCTGAATACTCTCGATTACCACATGCAAGTATCAGTGGTGGAATACCAATAACTGGATGGACAACAGCAGGTGGGAATATCTACACAGCTACTGTACCACAACCAATTTTTGTCAACCAACTATTTGCTAATAACCAACGTGTTAGTCGTACGCGTCTTCCACTGAATCAATCTTATTATTTTCAATATGCTGCGCCTTTACAAGATCCCAATCAAGCTCGATATGGTTTTCAGTATGATCGAGGTCAGTTTGAAGCTTGGCCGTTGGATGATGCCATGGTTGTTGTTTATCATAGTTGGACAACATCACATCATTATATTGATCGAATAGATACAACAAACAAAACGATATTTTTTACCAATCCATCGAATTCACCGATTGGAACATATGTTATTCAAGGACAACGGCGATTCCATGTCGAAAATCTTTGCATTTCATTCGTACCAAATTCATTTTGCTTTCTGAATGCAACCAAAACGATTTATCTGATGACCGATGGGTCATATGATCCAACAAAAGTACAAATCATCACACCTGTCGAAGAATTCGTAGTTATCATTGCCGGTACAGATGTGACCAATCCCGTCTCAGATATTATTATTGATAATGTTGTAATCGAACATAATGCATGGAATATCGCTCGAACTGAACAAGCGGATTATCAAGCAGCTTCATTTCTAACATCTGCTGCACTTTACATAGCAAATGCAACGTCAATTGTGATTTCCGATGTTCAGATTCGTCACACGGGCACCTACGGCGTTTGGATAAAAGAAGGAACGACGAACATTAACCTAATGAACTCTTTGATATCCGATACAGGTGCCGGCGGAGTTCGTGTTGGTCAAATGACAGCGCCGGTGACAACACCAACGAGTTCGATACAGATTCTATCGAATGAAATTAGTTATGGTGGAAATGTTTTCCCAAGTGGTGTTGGACTTCTGATTCATCGCGCCACGGATGTCGTTGCTGCCGACAACAGTATTCACCATCAACGATATACTGGTGTTTCCGTGGGATGGGAATGGGGTTACAATCCATCGTATACGAGCAATATTCTAATTCATAGTAATTATATTTATAATACAGGAGAACATATCCTTTGCGATCAAGGTGGAATTTACACACTTGGAATTCAACCAGGGACAGTGATATCAAACAATGTGATTAAAAATGTGTTTAGTTATGCTGCATACATGTGGGGGGTTTATTTAGATGAAGGCTCATCAGAAATTGTCGTTGCAAACAATGTCGTGTATAATATTGGATGGGCGGGTTTGTTTCAACATTATGGTGCTAATAATACAATTATTAATAATGTTTTTGCACGCACGTCATTGATTACTCCGCCACAACCCGATGATCCAATTCCGGATGGTGATCTTCGTATCATGTTAACTGAAAATCATTTATCGTGGAGATTCATAAATAACATTGTCTACGATACATACCAAGGAACTAATCATTCGATATTTAAATCGGATTCGTCAAACGTATCGGTTATTTTCAACAGCAATATTTATTATAATCCATTTCAAACGAAATTATTATTTGGAATTCAACAAACCTCCTTTGAGGAATGGCAAAAAACTGGACAAGACAGTAACAGTACGATTACAGATCCGTTATTTGTTGGTGATGTCAATCAATGCGACTTTTTCACTGTTCAATCAAATAGCCCAGCAGCGAAACTTGGATTTAAAAATATAACTAAGCTTCCGAAATGGAGTTTAGGATGTGGAATCGATAATTCCAACGAAAGCAGTAATCAATTTTATCATTGGTGAAAAAAGGAACTATTCTCGTCGTAGTTGTAGTTTCGTCCATTGCTTATATTTTTAGAATATCAATAAAACTTAGTTTCAGAAAAATGTGGTATTCTTATTTAGCTATTTTACCGGATCGAAATGTTATACTGTATTTAAATCATGTCCCAGCCTATGAGTGTCATGAGGATGAGCGGATTAAATTGCTTGATATCAGTTTATTAGCTTGGATTCCTTTTGTATATGTGGCACCCGGTTATAGGGAACGCAGTTGAGATTGAAATCTAAATCGATGTTTTTTATTTCAAGAAAAAAAGTAGAATCTATAAATATGTACGAAGATATTTTGAAATTTGGAAAGATCAATGAGAATTCTATACAATAGAGAAGAAAGATTGTAAATCATGAAAGAACATTTTCTTTTCTTTAGATAAAAAAATTATGCCGAATTTATTTTTATGATAGTGAGAACATGTCGGACATCGAAATGATAAAGAGCGAGAATACAGAATTTCATTTTTAAATCAATACATATTTTTTCGAGCAGCGGGACGTGTAGGGCATTAAAGTATTAGAAAAAAATATTTATTTTTCTTGAATTCACTAGGTTTTTTCATAGCGGAGTATACAGAATATTGAAATTCCTAATAAAAGAAAAGGTTTCCTCCAGTCAATTCTATTTTCTCTTATTTTTTTACTCTTTTCTTTCACACTCCAATCTAAACTAAGATTTTCATGTCAATTGTGCTCATATGTACTAGACGCAATTATTATACTTAAAATTTAATCAGGAATATATAGCAGCCGAATTTACCTTATTAGAATTATCTGCAGATGTCACTAATTTATGTAATACATGANAAAAGAAAAGGTTTCCTCCAGTCAATTCTATTTTCTCTTATTTTTTTACTCTTTTCTTTCACACTCCAATCTAAACTAAGATTTTCATGTCAATTGTGCTCATATGTACTAACTAGATATAAAACAACCAACAACAGTTGCAATTATGACCGGAAGAGCACTTGATGAAGATACATATCAACTTGTGTTTTCATACAATGATGATTTTTCTATGTTTTGTCATGCAGTAGATGTATTTATTATCGGTATAGAGTAATGAAAAGCTATCAACGATGCATATAAACGTTTTGCCACTTTATTATTTTTAGACTTGTATTGAGAGAAACCAGAAAATGTACAAAAAACAATTAAAGAAACTTTTGAATATATTGAATTGAGTCATCATCTTCAACGATGACTTGTATTCTTCGACACGAATATTTGAGGAAATTGTCTTTTGCTTTTGATAAATCACTCCTGGGCAAGAATAGCGACTCATGTTCTCTGCCATGCTTTCAATTATCAAGTGTTCATATCGCAAACAATTTCTTGTGTCACACATGTGAGAACCTATCAATGAAATAAGTTTTGATATTTTTGTATAAAAAGTTATTTTACCGGTTTTCTCGCAATTTTTCGACGTCATATTGGGAAGCTTCTTTTTCGATTTACAACGAAGGACCGCATGGTGGCACAACAAACCAACACTTTTGGTATCTTTGATGCTGCAGAAGTTTTTTAATTTTGGTTGAACACATTTTAATTGTGAAGAATCCTGGAGATGTATCAAAGGATAGCCATGGCTTGCGCTTCTACCAGCGGCTGTGACATAACAGGATAGCCATTTTTCGAAAAATTCTCCTATTCAAAACTAAACGATTTCAAAGAGTTAAATGATCATAAAGTGAGTTACCGTCTTCGGGCGTTACACTGATCAACCTGCTAAGTTCTTCTGTGATAATTTCATCGTCAAGATTGTTTGGATTAATTGTGAAGTCGCACTTGAATTTTCTATGAATATGAGCTTCCAGATCAGCAATCTCCGAGTTCGCTAGTTCATTTATAAATTGCATCGGATACGATAATTTGCGATCTAGCGAAGATGTCGATCGCTCAGTAAAAGTTTTTGAGTGAACGGTGAAGCGCTTGACGTTAGCCGATATTTTTCCTTCGAACGAAGATTGCGCATCTGACCAAATTTTTTCTGAAAAATGAAAAAGTGATCTTCTAATCTTTAGAAAAATAAATTTTCTGACCTTCAATGTTCTAACACAACATCCTGCTATCTCCTCAATTTCTTCCAATTGAGCATCACGTGGATTGCTTTTCCTCAAGAAACACGATTGAATATAATCGTTCCCAAATGCAGTAAACCTTCTAGATTTTGAATTATAATATGCAGAAGGTTTGCAATCTGCCATGAAGATACAAAAATAAAGATTTTCTACGAACAAAAAATTCGAACAAAGACAAAACAGTCGACGAACAATATGAAATTACACACAACATACATCACTATTTATAATATAATCCGAGCAATCACCCATATCCCCATAGATCTCTGTCCTGCTTAATTAATAACTATTCATTAACTTTCAATTCAATCAATCAATTAGCATTCGGCCCTCCGTACAAACAATGGCTGATTCAATCACAAAATATAACAATTTAGGCAGGACAGATCTATGAGAATATGGGTGATTGTTCTGATTATATTATAAATAGTGAGGTGTGTTGTGTGTAATTTCATATTGTTGGTCGACTGTTTTGTTTTCGTTTAAATATTTTCTCTCTTGGTATTGTATTGAATGGCGCCAACCAAGCGAAAAAGATCGCCTTCACCTGTCAAGACTGAACAGAAACCAAGAACACAAGCTTTTCTTGATCATCTATCTATGGATGAAGCAAAGGCGTGGCGGAATGAAATTATTAAGTGCGGTCGATATAAAAAATTAGTTAATCATCGTCATATTTCTTCAAATCTTAGTATCGACGAACTTGAATCAGCAACCAGTGCTGGATCTTTCAATGGTACTAATTTTTTTGTGCGTGGAAAAATATTGTATGTTTGTTTATTAGGAGCATATTTCATGAAATGGATGGAATGTGAAATTGAGGAAAATCTCTTGTGCGATCCTCCAGATGGTCATCCGCGTATAATGATTTGTAAAAACACCTCTTCATGGCCATCGATTGTAGAAAAATTATCAACATTCTGTTGGCAAAATTCGTCGCGAATGGCCATATACTGTCATCATATCACTTTACGGTCGATGAACGAAAAACCTTTACGGTTATTATGTAGTTCAACAGATGGAGAACAAGGTGTGATCCCATTCTTTTTGTGCTAGTCTTATAAATAGCTTTCTTGTTTCTATAGGTTCACATCTGTGTGATATTGTGGTGTGTGTATCGGTTAGTCATTTATTAGTTGAAACAGCAGGAAAAAACAGATCTCGACAATACTGCTTTGGTATTATGATGCGCATGCATCAAAACAATCTCGGTCATTTGTGTATTATTCAAGTGAAACCCTGCAAGCATGGAAGAGAACTGAACAATAGTTCCCTTTTCTGAAAGAAAGGGTTATACAGCGTTTAAATGCTGTGCTAAAAAGCTTAAAGTTTGTCTGTCTGTCTGTCCTATCCAATCAGAAATCAGCATTTCTAAAGTCAATGAAATTGATCGATCGCTGTTAGAAAATGATTACCGGTAGGGTAATCAAGGTCGGGGAACTTGAATCTGAGGTTAGATTTAACTAATTATTAACTATTAATTAACTAGCTTTCAACTAGACATAAATGATTAATATGCAGGGTAACCGTTGACCGGAGGGTAATCGGGGTCGAGGATCTCGAATCCGGTGTTTGTTTTTTTCATGAACACTTTCTGACCCGTTTTTTTTTGCGACAAAGGACCNAGCTTGCAGATCGTTGGCAGAAGGTCGTGGACAATGATGGTCTTTATTTTGAAGAATAGATGTTGTTTTTAAATAAATTCATGGATAAAAAAATCATTATTTTAACACGGCGCACGAACTTTTTCCTCAACCTAGTAGAATTATCTGCAGATGTCACTAATTTATATAATACATGAAAATGCATGCGTGTACAGGTGTTTTTTTTGTCCAATAGTAGCGTTGAGATGAATTTCAATTTTTCACAGACGCTAGCGAAAAAATTTTCTTTTACTCGTTCTGTGAGGACACAGCAATAACAAAAAAAAACAAGTAAATATTGACATCTATTTTTTATCGCAATTAGATGTCGAAACTAAGATGGAAAACTGCTTCATGTGTTGTTAAAAACACATTCTTGCTTATGTATTTAGATTTTTAGGGGTATATTTATTGTGAAGCACACCTTTTGTTTACATTACTATCTCAACCTGTTGAGGATGGCTACTGATCAAGAGGGAGATATTGTCGAATATTCAATGCGTGTTATGGATGTAGAAGGTGAATCGTCAGCTATGAACACATCTGTTGTCGAATATCAAAACGCGCCAAACGTTAAATATGAAGATATACCGATTACATCAATCGAAGAGGCCGTTGAGGCACTTGCTCCTCTTATACCGGACATACAAAGACGCACAGAGGAAATAAAAAGCAGATATCTTAATCCACCGTCTGATGGGTTGACATTGGACCAATCTGTTTCGATCAGACTTTATTCTACGCAATGGATGCCGCGTAATAAAAGCCTATATATTGTTTTGAATGCTACATTACGATCAAAGGATAAAGAAAAACTGAAGCCCTGGTTTCGGTACATAAAACTCTTTCTTACAGCACTCGAACAACTGCCAAAATATTCCCGCACTGTTTATCGTGGAGTCAAGGCAGATCTACACGCAGATTATCCTAAAGGAAAAGATATCGAATGGTGGGCATTTTCTTCATGTACCGACAGAATTGGTGTTTTGGAACATGAATCCTTTCTGGGTAAAACAGGAGAAAGAACGTTATTTAATATCGAATGTGTTTCAGCAAAAAATATCGAGAAGCATTCTGCTTTTGAAAAAGAAAACGAAGTACTATTACCTCCAGGTATTCAATTTGAGGTGATTGATTGTCTCCATCTGAATAATGGACTTTATATAATTCAATTACGCGAAAAACAAACAGCTCAGCCTCGCCTAGACTCTTTCCTGATGTCAAATTCCACAACCATTTCGGAAGGTAAGATGTCTGTGATTGTTTTAATAAAAACAGGACATGAGCAAAGTCAGTGGTGACATTGATATTGTGAACAAGGATCTTTTCATATAGTGTTTTCAGAAGTTCTTCAAAGAACATAGATAGAGATGCTCAATCACAGCAAGTCGCGCAAAATAGATGAGATCAATGGAACATCAATAAAAGAAAGTTTCCAAAAGTTTTTGACGCATTTTTTTAATGCACTGCGTAAACTATGAAAGTGCAGATAAAAATCATTTGCAACTACATGAGATAGTTCTGTATACTACTCAAGCGTTATATCGAGCCAGTGTTTTTTATCTACAGTGAAACCTCCGTAAGATGAACACCTATGGGACCGCACGAAAAGCGTTCATTATGAGAGGTGTTCATTATATAGAGGTTTGCAATCCATTGACAGGATACAGATGTAGAATACACAGTGAACACGACTGAATGGTATCTATGAGTTTTTTGTAGTACATTTCATCTAGTAAACGCGAAGTTAATCAAGTAGTGCTTCTTGATAAAAGAAATCCGGTGAATTGTGAAATTAATTGTTTTGTACAGTCTCATTAACCTTGTTCAGTTCGATGGGAACATGAACGAGTTTTAAACGTAGACGAGAGGTAAAATCGTAGTATTGTGATTGGTCGTTACTAATAGAAACATTAGGTTATCAAGATACTGCTAATATCTTGTTGACACCTTCAAGAGTGCCAATCTGCTTTCCCATCTTCTACCTTTTTTCTACAGTCGATTTAGTGCCTACTCTAATTAAGATCGAGAAAAAATTAATTAAAATGTTCGAAATATTCTCATCGCCTATTTTGTTTTCTGTGCAAGGCCACTTTCTATGTATAAAAAAAATCGTCAACAGACTGGACTAAATATTGTTTCAAAATATTTTCAACCTCTTTTTTCTCCTAAAAATGCATGTTACCGCAAATCTGTTCATTTCTTAGAGGTTTTCCTTGTCAAAGGGGCCGAAAAAAGCGTTCAATGTTCAGAGCTTGGAGGTGTTCATTAAGGGAGGTTCCACTCTGGCTAAAAATTTGTTTATTTGCATAAGTTTTCATGCTCTATCGAATGGACTGACTCAATTCACAAGTAACGCGGCTTAGTAGCCGCTAAACCCTCTACTGAAAGAATAGTATTAGAGTTAGAGCGCTACTATTCGTCCGAATAGTGAAAAAAGCTATTTCAGTTGAGCGATTTGATCTTTTGATAATTTGTCAGAATGTTTTACGCAGACTAAGTTCACTTCCTGAAGTCTTCTGAAATTATAACACCTAATCGTTTGTCGGCATCTCTCCGGTCGATCATTCACCGCTAGCCGTTGATACCTAATAAGTGTTTAATGATATTTTCATATTAAAAAGTACCTTGTTCTTGTTGAGTCCGTCTCTAGCAAATTTGCCAAAATTCTTCACAACTTCGTGACCTACAGTATATCTTTTCTTATCATTTTTACTTGAATGAGTTGGTGATCTACATAGCTTTTTCTCGAAGCTCGAAAGGACGTCGTATATATCTCATATCGAAGTTATAACTTCGATAGAAAGCTAACTTCGATACGACACATATATACCTTAGAAAAAATATGGGTACTATGCGACAATCTTATAAATCTCACTTTTCCGCTAATTTTCAGAAGAAGCATCTAGTCGTTCGTGGGTCTCCCTTCGGTCGGCTACTCACGGCTAGCTGTTCCCATGCGTACTCATTTTACTATCTTAACTTCATTCGTACGAAGACGCGTTCCGAAAATGAGCACATTTCGGAAAATCAATTCATAATCAAAAACTTATAAGCTTTACATAGCTATATGATTCTCTAGAAAAGGTTTCAATCTTCTCTCCACCAAGAGGAACCTTAAATAACTGTCACCTATGTTCGTGCAAAGCAACGATTAATTTCTGACCAAGAAACCTTAAAACTCTATAAAAATCGCAAAGTTTGTTCTTAAAAATATTATTCTGCAAATCGGCGACTAGTCACTCGTCGGCCACTCGCGGCTAGCCGTTACATGTACGTTTTCACTCTTCCATTTAGTCTAGAGTCACTTTTGAAACTAATTCATTCATTCATTCTCACCTATTCCCTCTTTAAAACTCACCCTCNTGATTGAGCCTCTCAAGTTGTTCAATAGACTCTAGCAAGTCTTTACAGAGTTGTGTAATTGGATTACAGATGTTTTTGTCTCTGATTCTTTCTCTCTTACTTTCATTAAGTCGCGACGAACTGAATGCGACGAAATGAATAGGCGACGAATTGAGAAGCGACGAAAAGAACGCGACGAAATGAGCGCGACGAAATGAGTGGCGACGAATTGATCGGTCACCAGTAATGAGGGTGAGTAAACTAGTTATGGACTCGACGAAACAGTGACAACGGAGATAAGTTGCATATTCGAAGGGAAAGCATTAACTTTTATAAAACTCGCTTATGGATATTTCATGACACTAGCTTTTATATTTTTTCTTGATTTTGACCAAAACATTTAACTGCGCCGTTGTAATTTTAGAAGAGATCATAGTCTCAGCGTCAAATGACCCTCAATTTTTGCGACACAAATCTTTCCAAAGTGCAACGTTAATATGGCTAGACCCCAACATTGATACATCCAAAGATGAGTGTCGAAAAGGAATTATGAAGCTCGAAACAGTTATGACCAAGATTAACATCTTCACTGACTTCGAAAAGTGCAAGCAATTTCTCGCCATCAACGACGAAACACGCGTATTTATAATCATATCCGGTGTGCTTGGCATGCACGTAGTACCACTTATTCATGATATGCATAAAATCCAAGTCATTTTTATTTTCTGTGGGAACAAAACGCGTTACGAACAATGGGCCAAAGACTGGCGTAAAATCAATGGTGTATTCACAGAGATGAAGTCACTCTGTCAAGCACTTAAACAAGCAGCACGATACTCTGAACAAAACGTTATGCCCATGAGTTTCGTTCAGTCTGGCAAGAGATTGGATCAATTGGATCCTTCTTTTATGTATACACAGATCATCAAAGAAATATTATTGAATATCAAGTTCACCGACGAACACGTCGACGATTATGCGAACTATTGTCGTGGACTCTTTGCGGACAATAAGGTAGAGTTGAGTAATATCAACAAATTTCAACGTGAATATCGCGAAAACTCACCAATATGGTGGTATACTTCTGGGCTTTTCCTACGTTCAATGCTAAATCGCGCTCTACAAGCAATGGATGGCGACATTATGACACGAATGGGTTTTTTTATCAGTGACCTCCATCGAAACATTGAAAAGGTGCAACAAGACCATCCCATTCACAATGTCTTTACCGTTTATCGTGGGCAAGGCTTGTCACAAGCAGACTTCGACCAACTCCGAACAACGAAAGGTGGCCTTATTTCCTTCAATAATTTTATGACGACAGATAGATCTCATCAAAATTCAATCAGCTTTGCGGAGTCAGCAGCAAGTAATCCAGACTTAGTTGGGGTGGTATTTGTAATGGAAATCGATCCTACTCAATCCACAACACCCTTCGCTCCTATTTATCAAATAAGTTATTTTCCAGAAGAAGATCAGGTGCTTTTTTCGATGCACACTGTATTTCGAATACAGAACATTAAATCAATAAGCGGAAACAAACATCTGTACGAGGTAGATTTGACACTTACCAGTGACAATGACGAAGAGCTAAGTGTACTTGCACAGCGAATCCGACAAGAGAGCTATCCAGAGAAGGAAGAATGGTACAGATTGGGTTTAGTATTAGCAAAGATGGGTCAAATTGACAAGGCTGAAGAGATATATAGGGTACTATTAAACAAAACGATGGAGGATAGTGAACAGTCCTTAATTTATAACAAACTCGGTATGATCAAGTATAACCAGGGCCAATACGAAAAAGCAATCAAATACTACGAAACATCGCTTGCCATCAATGACCGAGATCTTCCACCCAATCATCCTGATCTGGCATCATCCTACAGCAACATTGGCATGGTGTATTCTTCTATGGGTGACTACCCCAAAGCATTGGAATATTATGAAAAAGCCCTGTCTATTCGACAACAGTCGTTACCATCAAATCATCCTACTCTGGCATCATCTTACAACAGAATTGGCATGGCGTATTATTCTATGGGTGACTACCTCAAAGCATGGGGTTGTTATGAAAGGGCCTTGGCAACTCAACAAGAATCGTTATCGCCAAACCATCCTGATGTGGCATCATCCTACAACAACATTGGCATGGTGTATTATTCTATAGGTGACTACCGCAAAGCATTGGAGTATTATGAGAAGGCCTTGGCAATTCGACAACAGTCGTTACCACCAAATCATCCTGATCTGGCATTATCCTACAACAGCATTGGCATGGTGTATTCTGATATGGGTGACTACCGCAAAGCATTGGAGTATTATGAAAAGGCCTTGACAATTCAACAGCATTCTTTACCAGAAAATCATCCTGCTCTGGCATTATCCTACAACAGCATTGGCATGGTGTATTCTGATATGGGTGACTACCGCAAAGCATTGGAATATTATGAAAGGGCCTCGACAATTCAACAACAGTCGTTACCACCAAATCATCCTGATGTGGCATCATCCTACAACAATATTGGCATGGTGTATTCTGATATGGGTGACTACTCCAAGGCATTGGAATATTATGAAAGGGCCTCGACAATTCAACAACAGTCGTTACCGCCAAATCATCCTGATGTGGCATCATCCTACAACAACATTGGCATGGTGTATTCGTCTATGGGTAACTGTTCGAAAGCACTGACATGCTATGAAAATGCCCTCTCTATTCGACAACAGTCGTTGCCATCAAATCATCCTGATCTGGCATCATCTTACAACAACATTGGCATGGTGTATTCTGATATGGGTGAATATTCGAAAGCGCTGTCATACTATGAAAAAGCCCTCTCTATTCAACAACAGTCGTTACCATCAAATCATCCTGATCTGGCATCATCTTACAACAATATGGGTTTGTTGTATGAAAAAATGAGTGACTACTCAAAATCATTGTCATTTCTTGAACGCGCTCTGAAAATTGGTGAACAATCGCTACCTGCAGATCACCCACATGTGAAAGAATGGCGGGAGAGCTTTGAACGAGTGAAAAATAATCTATAAATTTTATCCTCTTCAATTAATAAATAAAGTAAAACTACTGAAAAGGAGTGTCACATGAGTGGACCCAAAGATATTTAGGTTCGATTAAGGCCTCGTTGGATGACGTTATTCTCCACAAATATGTACGGATATAAGTCAATTAGAATATTTTAGCCGCTAGACTTGTGCAGATCACTACTGGTATACTCATCTGGACAACAGTTCAGGAAGCTTCTCTCTCCTTCGGAATCATATCCTCAATTTATTAATGATCTTCAAAATAGGAAAATGTATTTATGATTTGAACCACATGACTTGGACTGACTGAGTATTGACTGAGTCAGGACCAATATAGATATTAAAAATACCCTCTTCCCAAACATAATTAAGGTTTGAGTCAAAAAATTTCAAGTCTTCTGTCGTGACGAGGAACGAAAGTTCTTGCCGTTCTCGAGCATGAAGAAAAACTTTTTGAAAATTTTTTAATTCCCGTACAGCACGCGTTACACTTGCAACGTGATCGCCAATATATAATTGAACAACTTCTTCGCCATCATACGAACCGTTATTACTCAAAAGAACACGAATTGTTAACTGATCTGAATCACCGTGAAGTTCAGTTTTATCAACATTCAGGGGGCCAAAACTGAATGTTGTGTAACTGAGACCCTAGCCGAATGGATACAAAGGATCGTTCGGTATATCCAAATAGCGACTCTGAAAGAAAAGAAAGGAAACAAAACTAACTTACACATGTTCATTTTTNTGCCATCAATGACCGAGATCTTTCACCCAATCATCCTGATCTGGCATTATCCTACAACAACATTGGCATGGTGTAGTCTTCTATGGGTGACTACTCCAAAGCATCGGAATATTATGAGAAGGCCTTGGATATTCGAGAACAGTCGATACCTTCAAATCATCCTGATGTGGCATCAACCTACAACAACATTGGTGCGGTGTATTCTTCTATGGGTGAATATTCGAAAGCAGCGGAATATTATGAGAAGGCATTGGCAATTCAACAACAGTCGTTACCATCAAATCATCCTGATCTGGCATCATCCTACAACAACATTGGCATGGTGTATTCTTCTATGGGTGACTACCGCAAAGCATTGGAGTATTATGAAAAGGCCTTGACAATTCGACAACAGTCGTTACCAGCAAATCATCCTGATCTGGCATTATCCTACAACAACATTGGTGCGGTGTATTCTGATATGGGTGACTACCGCAAAGCATTGGAGTATTATGAAAGAGCCTCGGAAATTCAAGAGCATTCATTACCATCAAATCATCCTGATCTGGCACCATCTTACAACAACATTGGCATGTGGTATTCTTCTATGGATGACTACCCCAAAGCATTGGAATATTATGAAAAGGCCTTGGCAATTCAACAAGAGTCGTTACCAGAAAATCATCCTGACCTGGGATCATCCTACAACAATATTGGTGCGGTGTATTCTGATATGGGTGACTACCGCAAAGCATTGGAGTATTATGAAAAGGCCTTGACAATTCGACAACAGTCGTTACCAGCAAATCATCCTGATCTGGCATCATCCTACAACAACATTGGTGCGGTGTATTCTGATATGGGTGACTACCGCAAAGCATTGGAGTATTATGAAAGAGCCTCGGAAATTCAAGAGCATTCATTACCATCAAATCATCCTGATCTGGCATTATCTTACAACAACATTGGCATGGCGTATTATTCTATGGGTGACTACCTCAAAGCATTGGGCTGTTATGAAAGGGCCTTGAAAATTCGGCAACAGTCGTTACCGCCAAATCATCCTGACCTGGGATCATCCTACAGCAACATTGGCATGGTGTATTCTTCTATGGGTGACTACTCCAAAGCATTGGAGTATTATGAAAAAGCTCTGTCTATTCGACAGCATTCTTTACCATCAAATCATCCTGATCTGGCATCATCTTACGACAATATGGGTTTGTTGTATGAAAAAATGAGCGACTACTCAAAATCATTGTCATTTCTTGAACGCGCTCTGAAAATTGGCGAACAATCGCTACCTGCAAATCACCCACATGTGAAAGAATGGAAGGAGAGCTTTGAACGAGTGAAAGATAAACTATAAATTTTATCCACTTCAATTTATAAATAAAGTAAAACTACTGAAAAGCAGTGTCACACGGGCGGACGCAAAGAGATTTAGGTTCGATTAAGGTTTCGCTCGATGACGTAATTGTCCACAGATATGTACGAATAGAAAGCAATTAGACTATTTTAGCCGCTAGACTTGTGCAGATCAGTACTGGTATACTCATCTGGACAACAGTTCAGAAAGCTTCTCTCTCCTTCGAAATCATATCCTCAATTTATTAATAATCTTCAAAATAGAAAAATGTATTTATGATTTGAACCACATGACTTGGACCGACTGAGTATTGACTGAGTCAGGACCAATATAGATATTGAAAATGCCCTCTTCCCAAACATAATTGAGGTTTGAGTCAAAAAATTTCAAGTCTTCTGTTGTGACGAGGAACGAAAGTTCTTGTCGTTCTCGAGCATGAAGAAAGATTTTTTGAAAATTTTTTAATTCCCGTACAGCACGCGTTACACTTGCAACGGGATCGCCGATGTATAATTGAACAACTTCTTCGCCATCGTACGAACCATTATTACTTAAAACAACACGAATCGTTAACTGATCTGAATCACCGTGAAGTTCAGTTTTATCAACATTCAGCGGGCCAAAACTGAATGTTGTGTAACTGAGACCGTAGCCGAATGGATACAAAGGATCGTTCGGTATATCCAAATATCGACTCTGAAAGAAAAGAAAGGAAACAAAACTAACTTACACATGTTCATTTTTACTTTATATCGATCGAGGAAATCACTAGAATTAAGGGGACCCCCCCTTTCCTGAGGGGAAAAAACTTTTTTTCGACTTTTCGTTTTTCATGTCAGAAGGTAGACCAAGGCCCGCTCTACTTCTGTTAAAAAAATCAGACCTCTCCCTGCCCGGAAAGTTTCCGAAAACCGGGCTTTCAGAGACCTATACACATAAAAATTTTTTTCCAAAAAGTGATTTTTTCTTTCTCATCTGACATTTTTAGAAACAGCTCAGGCAACTCGTATAATATTAATTAACCCCATTAATGAATAGTTAGTTAATAATTAGTTAATCAATTAAAACTAATCTCAGACTCGGGTTCTCCATGGAAAACTACCCATAGAACCACAAAACTATCAAAAATACTCACTTACAAACGAAAAAGAAAAATTTTCCACAACTTTCTCTTATTCTGCATTTTTCTCGAAACCATTTTTTTGGGTATCCAAAACTAGTTTTCCCCCTTTTTCTCCGCCATTTCAAGTCCGATCGGGCTGAAAATTTTTTTGGTGGGACTTCAACTTATTTGGGGGGTATTTATGTTTTTGTTTGTTAATAAGCCTGACCAAAGAAATTTGGTAGGATCGGGAAAATTTTTAGCATCCTGAAAAGCTAGCTTTTCCAGGGTGTCTTCAGTATTTGGATCTCCTGAAGTGATTTTAAGAATTTTTCAAAAAAAAGAACTATATACCCCAGGATTGGGGTCTACCATCTACAGTATAAATTTCAGCCGAAAATACTGAAATCTGTGGATTTTCGGGTCTTGGGACCTCCAGAAGTCCATGAAGACGGGGTCTGGGAACTTTACGCCCATGACAAATTTTGTTCTACTCATCGAGATCTATCTACCCTGAAACTTTCCTAAAATTTCGCTAGACCGTTCCTGAGAAACCCCGGAGAGGGGGCGGGGGTTCCCCAGAAAGGGGTGGGGTCCCCTTAAACGCACGGCCTGTGTTCTTGTGGTTATAATAGAGTGGGATTTGTCCAACTGAACGTGGAAATGTTGCTGTTATCTTTCCAGCAGGATTATAAAATCCAAAGAGTACTTCAGCGATAGCATTGCCTGTTTCTGTCCCCGCAAACCATGTTTCTAGAATTGCTGTGGCATACTGATCTTCCCACGTTAAAGTCAACGGTCGTCCATTCATCAAGACGATCACCACAGGTTTGCTGGCATTGAACAATGCTTGAAGTAAACGNCAAATATCGACTCTGAAAGAAAAGAAAGGAAACAAAACTAACTTACACATGTTCATTTTTACTTTATATCGATCGAGGAAATCACTAGAATTAAGGGGACCCCCCCTTTCCTGAGGGAAAAAGCTTTTTTTTCGACTTTTCGTTTTTCATGCCAGAAGGTAGACCAAGGCCCCCTCTACTTCTGTTAAAAAAATCAGACCTCTCCCTGCCCGGAAAGTTTCCGAAAACCGGGCTTTCAGAGACCTATACACATAAAAACTTTTTCCAAAAAGGGATTTCTTCTTTCTCATCTGACATTTTTCGAAACAGCTCAGGCAACTCGTATAATATTAATTAACCATTAATGAATAGTTAGTTAATAATTAGTTAATCAATTAAAACTAGTCTCAGACTCGGGTTCTCCATGAAAAACTACCAATAGAATCACAAAACTATCAAAAATACTCACTTACAAACGAGAAAGAAAAATTTTCCAAAACTTTTTCTTATTCTGCATTTTTCTCGAAACCATTTTTTTGGGCATCCAAAACTAGTTTTCCCCCTTTTTCTCCGCCATTTCAAGTCCGATCAGGCTGAAAACTTTTTTTGTGGGACTTCAACTTATTTGGGGGGTATTTATTTTTTCTTTTGTTCATAAGTCTGACCAAAAAAATTTGGCAGGATCTGGAAAATTTCTAGCATCCTGAAAAGCTAGCTTTTCCAGGGTGTCTTCAGTATTTTGGATCTCCTGAAGTGAGTTTTAAGAATTTTTCAAAAAAACATATATATATATATATATACCCTAGGATTGGGGTCTACCATCTACAGTATAAATTTCAGCCAAAATTCTGAAATCTATGGATTTTCGGAGGGAAAACTTTGGGTGATTTTTGGGTCTTGGGACCTCCAGAAGTCCATGAAGACGGGGTCTGGGAACTTTATGCCCATGGCAAATTTTGTTCTACTCGTCGAGATCTATCTACCCTGAAACTTTCCTAAAATTTCGCTCGACCGTTCGTGAGAAATCCCAGAAAGAGGGAGGGGGTCCCCGGAGACGGGGCGGGAGTTCCCCAGAAAGGGGTGGGGTCCCCTTGAAGGCACGGCCTGTGTTCTTGTGGTTATAATAGAGTGGTATTTGTCCAACTGAACGTGGAAATGTTGCTGTTATCTTTCCAGCAGGATTATAAAATCCAAAGAGTACTTCAGCGATAGCATTGCCTGTTTCTGTCCCCGCAAACCATGTTTCTAGAATTGCTGTGGCATACTGATCTTCCCACGTTAAAGTCAACGGTCGTCCATTCATCAAGACGATCACCACAGGTTTGCTGGCATTGAACAATGCTTGAAGTAAACGNATTTGTCCAACTGAACGTGGAAATGTTGCTGTTATCTTTCCAGCAGGATTATAAAATCCAAAGAGTACTTCAGCGATAGCATTGCCTGTTTCTGTCCCCGCAAACCATGTTTCTAGAATTGCTGTGGCATACTGATCTTCCCACGTTAAAGTCAACGGTCGTCCATTCATCAAGACGATCACCACAGGTTTGCTGGCATTGAACAATGCTTGAAGTAAACGTTGCTGACATACAGGTAGTCCAATATCAGCTCGACTCGCTGCTTCACCAGTCATACCTTGAGTTTCGCCAACGACAGCAACAATCACATCTGATTTGTGTGCCATTGCAAGCGCTTCGTCAATCATTTCTGCAGCTGTTCGATTATCCAAGACAATATCGCCACCGTAGGCATTTAATAATTTGAGCATCATTGGATCTTCAAGAAGATTTGCTCCTTTGGCATGTAAAACATGAATTTGACTTCCCACAAGTTGGTTTATACCTTCGAGAACACTTACCGATTGTCGCCAATCACCACCTCCACTCCATGCACCAAGTAAATTTCTATGATCATCGGCCAACGGTCCAATCAATGCGATCGTTAGATTCGATCGTGCTAACGGTAAGATTTGCTTATCATTTTTCAGGAGAACAAACGAACGACGAGCAAAATCTCTTGCAGCTAAACGATTCTCTTTGGTAAATATCTCCGTTTGGGCACGTGTTTCATTCACATAATGAAATGGATCGTCCAGCAAACCTAGTTTATATTTCGCTTCCAATATACGACGACATGCTTGATCAATTGTCTGCTCGGATACTTTTCCTTGCTGTACAGATTGATTCAATGTCGTTAAGAACGCATCACTACCCATATCCATATCGACGCCCGCATTGATCGATCGTGCGCTAACTTCTTGTAAATTACCGAGACCGTGAACAATCAGTTCGCTAATTGCTGTTGAATCTGTCACAACAAACCCAGTAAAATTCCATTGACCACGAAGTAAGTCCGTGAGTAACCATTGATTGGCTGTTGAAGGAACACCATTGATTTCATTGAATGATGTCATTACGCTACCAGCACCCGCATCAACAGCAGCACGATAAGGAGGAAGGTAAAATTCATACATTCGTATAGGACTCATATCGACCGTATTGTAGTCTCTGCCACTCTCAGCTGCACCATATAAACCGAAATGTTTGAAGCACGCCGCAACTGTATCGATACGGCTCAAATTGTTTGCCTGATATCCACGTACCATCGCGGCCGCTACCTGACTGCCTAACCAAGGATCTTCGCCAGCGCCCTCTAAAATTCTTCCCCACCGAGGATCATGTGCTATGTCAACCATGGGTGAAAACACCCAATTCAGAGCATCGGCGGTTGCTTCTATAGCTCCAATACGTGCACTGTGTTCAATTAATGTCATATTCCATGTCGCACTCATAGCTAATGGAATTGGAAAAACTGTTTTGTGTCCATGAATAACATCAAAACCGAAAATAAGAGGTATGTGAAGGCGAGAACTATTTATTGCAAGTTCCTGTAATATACGAGCCGCTTTTGGAGTATAAACACCCAGTACACCACCGACTTCACCACGTTGCAACTTCTCTCGTAATTCTTTACTGATAATTGGACCATCGTTATTAAATCCAACACCTTCGAGATTTAACTGACCAATTTTTTCATCTAATGTCATTTCAGATAAGAGTTTATCAACAATCGATTTCATACGTTGATTAGAATCGACCTTTGTTGTTAAAACAATCTGCCAATCTAGGACAATTTCTTCTGATGGGTGATGATCCGATGGTATAGGAATTCTTTTATGAATCGTTTGGTAACTTTGTGCTGTAACTCGTAAAAACATCTCCTGTTTGAAATCCGTTGTTAGATTGAAATAACCACGAGAATCTGTATAATGAACATCAGAACATGCTGATCGGTGATTCAACTGGAGGCAAATAATTTCAATCTTTGCATTATTTATACTTTTCTGACAATGCGTTGTATAATCTAATAAACGACCAGTAATCGTCATTCGACGAGCGGTTTTGATCGGAATTTGTTGAAATACAGTATCATCATTTAGCGTCAATTGACATTCATTCGTTCGTGCTTGCAATACAAAAGTCTGTATCACTATACTCAAAAATAGAAACGTTTTCATATTTGAATGTTTATATGAANTTTCAATCTTTGCATTATTTATACTTTTCTGACAATGCGTTGTATAATCTAATAAACGACCAGTAATCGTCATTCGACGAGCGGTTTTGATCGGAATTTGTTGAAATACAGTATCATCATTTAGCGTCAATTGACATTCATTCGTTCGTGCTTGCAATACAAAAGTCTGTATCACTATACTCAAAAATAGAAACGTTTTCATATTTGAATGTTTATATGAATGGTAAGACTATTATCATTATTATACGCTTTGCAAGTTTACTTGCGAGATAAATGAATGTGTCTTAGATAACAACAGGTAAAGTACATGATATACACAACAATGACAGAAGCAAAAAGCGAATACGTTCGCTACTTGAAATTTGTTTTGATAAAAGTCCATCTGTCCTCGTTTCTTTTCGTTCTTATCGCCTTCGAAAATGAAAATCTTGAAAAATCAGTATTTAAAATCGCTTCATCACTATAGCTAATACATTCGATAGTACTTTTTCCTTTTTCATGACTGAAAATAATCGATTTTGGATCGACGTTCTCCGTGACTATGATAGCGAACGGATCTTTCCATTACCATATGATCGGCATCCGATTCCGAATGAGAAACGATCTGATCAAGTTTGGTCGAGCACCTTCGAATTTGATTCAGAAATGTTACAAATAATTCATCAGCATGCCGAAGAACTGAATACCACAATCGAAAATTTACTTTTCAGTGTTTATTATATTTTCCTATTTAAATTAACAAACGGTGAGATGGATCTCTATGTCGGGCGAAATATTTCCATCGACCACAGCATTCCATTTTATCTTCGTATTGGCCCTACATGGAGTTTTGTTCAACTTCTCAAACAAGTTACTCAAATGTCAGCATGCACTAAACAACATGCCCATCTACCACTATCATCCATACACTCTCTCAAGCATCCATTGAAATTTCCTGTTGTCTTCTATTATGGTAGACAATTACTCCAACAGAGCCCATCCGATCTTTCATTGTGTATTGTTCACGATGAACAGCTCAACACTCTTCAATATCAAGTCCATGCATCAGCTCACCTTTTCGATCAATCGACAACACAACAGCTATCTCAACGATTTCAACGCCTCACCCATCAACTATTTACTTCCTTCGATCTCAACATCCAACCCATCTATCAGCTTTNGTTAGATTGAAGTAACCACGAGAATCTGTATAATGAACATCAGAACATACTGATCGGTGATTCAACTGGAGGCAAATAATTTCAATCTTTGCATTATTTATACTTTTCTGACAATGCGTTGTATAATCTAATAAACGACCAGTAATCGTCATTCGACGAGCGGTTTTGATCGGAATTTGTTGAAATACAGTATCATCATTGGGCGTCAATTGACACTCATTCGTTCGTGCTTGCAATACAAAAGTCTGTACCACTATACTCAAAAATAGAAACGTTTTCATATTTGAATGTTTATATGAATGGTAAGACTATTATCATTATTATACGTTTTGCAAGTTTACTTGCGAGATAAATCAATGTGTCTTAGATAACAACAGGTAAAGTGCATGATATACACAACAATGACAGAAGCAAAAAGCGAATACGTTCGCTACTTGAAATTTGTTTTGATAAAAGTCCATCTGTCTTGGTTTCTTTTCGTTCTTATCGCCCTCGAAAATGAAAATCTTGAAAAATCAGTATTTAAAATCGCTTCATCACTATATCTAATACATTCGATAGCACTTTTTTCCTTTTTCATGACTGAAAATAATCGATTTTGGATCAACATTCTCCGTGACTATGATAGCGAACGGATCTTTCCATTACCATATGATCGGCATCCGATTCCGAATGAGAAACGATCTGATCAAATTTGGTCGAGCACCTTCGAATTTGATTCCGAGATGTTACAAATAATTCATCAGCATGCCGAAGAACTGAATACCACAATCGAAAACTTACTTTTCAGTTCTTATTATATTTTCCTATTCAAATTAACAAACGGTGAGATGGATCTATATGTCGGGCGGAATATTTCCATCGACCACCGCATTCCATTTTATCTTCGTATTGGCCCTACTTGGAGTTTTGCTCA
The DNA here is from genome assembly GCA_905250025.1 of Adineta ricciae. Taxonomy (NCBI): domain Eukaryota; kingdom Metazoa; phylum Rotifera; class Eurotatoria; order Adinetida; family Adinetidae; genus Adineta; species Adineta ricciae. The sequence continues at coordinate 37,761 of CAJNOJ010000247.1, forward strand.
ACTTCTCAAACAAGTAACTCAAATGTCAGCATGCACTAAACAACATGCCCATCTACCACTATCATCCATACACTCTCTCAAGCATCCATTGAAATTTCCTGTTGTTTTCTATTATGGTAGACAATTACTCCAACAGAGTCCATCCGATCTTTCTTTGTGTATTGTTCACGATGAACAGCTCAACACTCTTCGATATCAAGTCCATGCATCAGCTCACGTTTTCGATCAATCGACAACACAACAGCTATCTCAACGATTTCAATGCCTCTTCCATCAACTATTCACTTCCTTCGATCTCAACATCCAACCCATCTATCAGCTTTCCATCATTCTACCTCATGAACATGCCCTTCTCAAACACTTTCACCCCCTACAAACTCACTCTCAAAAGCCCACTTCGACAACAATCCCACACCTGTTCATTCAACAAGCCATAAAAAATCCTCACAAGACAGCTGTCACACTTGATCACTCATCTCTCACCTATTCTCAACTACTCTCTCAAGCCAATCAGCTCGCTCACACTCTTATCGATGACCATCACATCAGCGAAGGTGACATCGTCTGTCAATGTATGCATCGAAGTATCGACATGGTCATCGGCATTCTGGCCATCATGATGGCAGGTGCCATCTATGTTCCACTCAATCCATCCGACTCATCTCATCGACTCGACTCTCTCATCCAACAAATCAAACCAAAACTGGTTCTTCGTCGCCTTCCTCACACCGGACACCCGTATGAACAGTCACCTCAGTTGTCAATAACGGGTGAATCGATCGCACACATCATCTTCACATCGGGATCCACTGGTAGTCCGAAAGGTGTGCAGATTCGACATCGAAACTTTGTTTCCTACATGGAAACACATCAGTTCGATGACAAGGATATCATTCTACAGTTGGCCAACTGTTCATTTGATGTTCATGTGGACGAGATCGTGAGTGCACTCTGTCGAGGTGCACATCTTGTTCTGCTTCGACACGGTGGTCACCTTGACTTCGACTATCTGACGAGTGTCATCGCTGAGCGTCAGGTGACGTTCATCGCCCCCGTGCCATCGTGGATCGATGGTCTGTGTGGATATCTTCGAGAGAATTCGCATGCGTGTGATAGAATGAGATCGATTCGTTGGTGGTTTATTGGTGGTGAACAACTGCTAAGCTCAACGATTCGACAGCTGTTACCATTTATTGATGAAGAATGTCATCTGTTGAACACCTATGGTCCTGCCGAGATCACGGAAACGGCCACATGTTATGAAGTGAATCGTGATGAGGTGAGTGAGATGATATCGATTCCGATCGGTCGTCCGTTGAGTGGTTATCGGGTGTTCGTTGTTGATGAATATGGACAGGAAGTGGTGCCTGGTGAGCAAGGTGAAATAGTGGTGGGAGGTGTGGGTGTGTTTGGTGGATACTATGGGCGAGAAGAGTTGAGTAAGGAGGTGATGATGGAAGTGGAAGGTGATCTGTGTTATAAGACGGGTGATTATGGTCGAATGGAGGTGAAGAGCGGTGAGTTGAAGTTTGTTGGAAGAAAAGACTTTCAGATCAAACTTCGAGGACAACGGATCGAACTCGGTCATATCGAACATACAATACTAAGATTTTCATCATTCATATCAAACTGCATCGTGATGAAAGCTATGTATCACGAACAAGAGCATCTAGTTGCTTATGTGGAAACGACAGTAACTGCAGTGAATGAAGATAGTTTACGCGAAAATTGCTCATTGACCTTGGCGTCCTATATGGTTCCATCATTATTCATAATTTTACAAAAGTTTCCGTTGTCATTGAACGGAAAAGTTGACCGGAAATCGCTTCCATCGCCTGACTTTGCCCTCCTAACACAATTGGTTGACGCAGATGCGGAAGCAATGAATCCAATGGAAGTACGTGTGCATCGATTGTGGTGTAAGGTTTTCTACCTGCCGAAAATTCCTGCCAACAGTTCTTTCTTTTCTCTACACGGTACATCTTTATTATTTATGAAATTATACAATTTATATCAAACTGAATTTGGTATCGCTCCGGATATAGTGACATGTCTACAGCAACCACATATCAATGAACATGCTCGACTTTTGACAGATTTAATCAGTTCAACTTTAAATCCACGTTATGAACCATGGTCCAGCTTGCATGTTGATCAAGGTAAAACGATCCAATATGGAACGTAAATTGATTTGCTTTGTTTTAGGCGCTGTATCATTCGCTCAATCGCGAATATATCTCGATGAACAAATCCGTTTTCAATCATCGAATAAGACGACGACAGCAATCTATAACCTCCCTCTTCTATGTCGTTTGTCACAATCGTTTATCTCAATTATCCGTCTCCGAGAAACTCTGCAGGAAATCACTGAAAAACATGATGTTCTCCGCACATCTATACAATTCGACTCCGCAACTGGTCATCTAAAACAATCAGTTCTACCCACTTCTCTCCAGGATTGCTTTACTTTTAAAATGAGTATCATCGATGATGCTGATGAATTAAAAACAATTTTTAATGATGAATTGACCAATCGGAATTATTTTGATATTGAACGTGGACGAGTTTTTCGGTGTCATATCATTCGCCAACGTTCGACAATGTGCAACGACGCCGACTTGCTGTCGATCGGAGATTGGATTATTTTCAATTTTCATCATATCGCCTTTGATGGAGAATCCGAACAGATCTTTCTCGACGATTTCCATCAACTTTACAGTCGTCAACAGCACAAACAAGAATTACTACAATACATTGACTGTAAGTTATCGTTATTATACATAATAGAAATCGTCCTTTTCAATCTTTTCTCTCAGTGGACGAAAATGAATATATACCATATTAAGGACTAGTTTCTCTTTTGCGCATATCTTGTGTTCATATAGTATAGTATGTACAATTTTAGACTCCATGCATGAAAGGCAAATCGACATGACGGCAGCTAAACTGTATTGGCGTCGAATGCTAAAGGACTATGATATTATGAAATCGAAGATTTTACCAAGAAATCAAAAGACATCATCTGGCGATGGCCTTGCAAGTGAAATACTTTTAACTAATGATATTGTTAAACAACTCATCGATTACGCTTCTTCGCACAATGCTACTCTGTATCAGGTATGTCTAACACTTTACTATGTGTTCTTACACAAACTAACTGGTGGTCAACGCGATATCCTTATTGGTATCGTACAAGCCAATCGATATCGTCCGGAACTGCGTCGTATTATTGGTATGTTCGTCAATACATTACCGATAGTTATCCGTATCGATCCGTGCGATACATTTGATCAAGTACTTTCGAAAGTGAAAACTGTGATTTTTGAATCACAACCGTATTCAAACTTACCTTATCAAGATATCATTGAGGAACTATACACGAAACGATTTCATGAACATAATGTCGTTCAGACGATGTTTACTTTGAATGATTATGACATAACAAAATCTCGTTCCAGTCAAACGCCGAGCATTGAACCTTACTCCATCTATGATTTATTTGGAGTACCAATGAACGTGCCTGCTATGTTCGACATGGAATTGTCAATGGAATATGTCACCACAACACAATCCTTAAGAGCGAATCTCATCGTGTCCAGTGATCTTTTCGATTCATCAGGACTGACCAAAATGGCAGGGCAATTTCAGGTGCTTGTCGAGCAATTGTTTCCACCCATACCTATAAGCATATCACCCATAATACCATCAATCTGTGACCTATCGATAATCTTACCAGAAGAAATTCTTCCGTGTGATTCAGCGAAAACAAACCATTATAACGACTGTGATTTGAAAATAGATATTTGTCTTCTATCATTCGTCTATCAAATTACCAATGGATACCTTTCCATTGAGCGTCTTCGACGCGCTCTTCAATATATGACTCTCAAACACAATCTCTTTCGAAAATATCCGTTTAAATCTGTAGATGTTCAAATCGACATCTTCGATATGTTTTCTCATACTTCGTATTCAAACAATACCAACGATTGTATCTTTCATGTTCATGTATTTAAACATGAGAGCATCAACGCAGATCTTCTCGCAGAACAAGATGTTGTTATTTTTAATTTCCATCCCTGCATTGTCGATGTATTCTCAATGAACATCTTCTGTCAAGACCTTTTGCTTGCATATGAATGTGAAACAGCACTGACTACGAATAGCACAGTTGGACATACTTTTTGGAATGAAATCATGTTTGATTACCACTGGAAACCATTGTTTAACTCAACAAATGACAAAGCTACTGATTGTGTTTTTACCGCTGATGCCATATTGGATGCTGATCTTACACAGATGATCCTGAGCTATGTTTCAACTTCAAAAACATCGCTAATGCATCTATTGCTAACATGTTACTATATATTTCTCTTCAAACTCGTTCCTGATCAAACTGACTTTTGTATTGGAGTATCAGCTGATAATCAATTCCATCAAATTCCACTGCGCTTTCACCTCAATCCAAGCAAAAGCTTTCAGTCTTCTCTACAACGAATCACTACGCTCTATCGAAAAAGTTTACAATATGCCATGCATATTGCTCAACAATTTGCACCACCGCCATCCACTTATTTAGACATCGTTTTCAATTTCAAGACTAATTCTAACGGAAAACACAGTTTTAATACAATTCGATTTCCAAATGCCCAACTACAACAAATCCCTCATCTTTCACATCAAACTAAAGGCTTTGATAATCACCTTGTTTCATCAAAATTTGATTTCTCTTTAACATTCATTCATGATGAGCAGCTTAACACTCTTCAATATCAAGTCCATGCATCAGCTCACCTTTTCGATCAATCGACAACACAACAGCTATCTCAACGATTTCAACGCCTCACCCATCAACTATTTACTTCCTTCGATCTCAACATCCAACCCATCTATCAGCTTTCCATCATCTTACCTCACGAACATGCCCTTCTCAAACACTTTCACCCCCTACAAACTCACTCTCCACAGACCACTTCGACNATAAGACGGGTGATTATGGTCGAATGGAGGTGAAGAGCGGTGAGTTGAAGTTTGTTGGAAGAAAAGACTTTCAGATCAAACTTCGAGGACAACGGATCGAACTCGGTCATATCGAACATACGATACTAAGATTTTCATCGTTCATATCAAACTGCGTCGTGATGAAAGCTATCTATCACGAACAAGAGCATCTAGTTGCTTACGTGGAAACAACAGTAACTGGAGTGAATGAAGATAGTTTACGTGAAAATTGCTCATTGACCTTGGCGTCCTATATGGTTCCATCATTATTCATAATTCTACAAAAGTTTCCCTTGTCATTGAACGGAAAAGTTGACCGGAAATCGCTTCCATCGCCTGACTTTGCTCTGCTAACAAAATTGGTTGACGCAGATGCGGAAGCAAGGAATCCAATGGAAGTACGTGTGCATCGATTGTGGTGTAAGGTTTTCTATCTGCCGAAAATACCTGCCAACAGTTCTTTCTTTTCTCTACACGGTACATCCTTATTATTTATGAAATTATACAATTTATATCAAACTGAATTTGGTATGGCGCCGGATATAGTGACATGTCTACAGCAGCCACATATCAATGAACATGCTCGACTTTTGACAGATTTAATCAATTCAACTTTAAATCCACGTTATGAACCATGGTCCAGCTTGCATGTTGATCAAGGTAAAACGGTCCAATATGGAACGTAAATCGATTTACTTTGTTTTAGGCGATGTATCATTTGCTCAATCGCGAATATATCTCGATGAACAAATTCGTTTTCAATCATCGGATAAGACGACGACAGCAATCTATAACCTCCCTCTTCTATGTCGTTTGTCACAATCATTTATCTCGATTATCCGTCTCCGAGAAACTCTGCAGGAAATCACCGAAAAACATGCTGTTCTCCGCACATCTATACAATTCGACTCTGAAACTGGTCATTTAAAACAATCAGTTCTACCCACTTCTCTCCAGGATTGCTTTACTTTTGAAATGAGTATCATCGATAATGCTGATGAACTAAAAGCAATTTTCAATGATGAATTAACCAGTCGGAATTATTTTGATATTGAACGTGGACGAGTTTTTCGATGTCATATCATTCGCCAACGTTCGACGATGTGCAACAACGCCGACTTGCTGTCGATCGGAGATTGGATTATTTTCAATTTTCATCATATCGCCTTTGATGGAGAATCCGAACAAATCTTTCTCGACGATTTCCATCAATTTTACAATCGACAACAGCACAAACAAGAATTACTACAATACATTGACTGTAAGTTATCGTTATTATACATCATAGAAAGCGTCCTTCGATCTTTCTTCCCAGTGAACCAAAGTGAATATATACCATATTCAGGACTAGTTTCTCTTTTGCGCATCTCTTGTGTCCATATAATATAGTATGTACAATTTTAGACTCCATGCATGAGAGGCAAATCAATATGACGGCAGCTAAACTGTATTGGCGTCGAATGCTAAAGAACTATGATATTATGAAATCGAAGATTTTACCAATAAATCAAAAGACATCATCTGGTGATGGTCTTGCAATTGAAATACTTTTAACTAATGATATTGTTAAACAACTCATCGAATACGCTTCTTCGTGCAATGCTACTCTGTATCAGGTATGTCTGACACTTTACTATGTGTTCTTACACAAACTAACTGGTGGTCAACGCGATATCCTTATTGGTATCGTACAAGCCAATCGATATCGTCCGGAACTTCGCCGTATTATTGGTATGTTCGTCAATACATTACCGATAGTTATCCGGATCGATCCGTGCGATACATTTGATCAAGTACTTTCGAAAGTGAAAACTGTGATTTTTGAATCACAACCGTATTCGAACTTACCCTATCAAGATATCATTGAGCAACTATACATGAAACGAGTTCATGAACGTAATGTCGTTCAGACGATGTTTACTTTGAATGACTATGACATAACAAAATCTCGTTCCAGTCAAACGCCGATCGTTGAACCTCATTCCATCTATGATTTATTTGGAGTGCCAATGAATGTGCCTGCTATGTTCGACATGGAATTGTCAATGGAATATATCACCAAAACACAATCCTTAAGAGCGAATCTCATTGTTTCCAGTGATCTTTTCGATTCATCAGCACTGACCAAAATGGCTGGACAATTTCAACTACTTGTCGAGCAATTGTTTCCACCCATACCTATAGGCATATCGCCCATAATATCATCAATCTGTGATCTATCGATAATCTTACCAGAAGAAATTCTTCCGTGTGATTCAGCAAAAACAAACGGTTTTAACGACTGTGATTTGAAAATGAATATTCGTCTTCTATCATTCGTCTATCAAATTACCAATGGATACCTTTCCATTGAGCGTCTTCGACGTGCTCTTCAATATATGACTCTCAAACACAATCTCTTTCGAAAATATCCATTTAAATCTATAGATGTTCAAATTGATATCTTCGATATGTTTTCTCATATTTCGTATTCAAACAATACCAACGAATGTATTTTTCATGTTCATGTATTTAAACATGAGAGCATCAACGCAGATCTTCTCGCAGAACAAGATGTTATTATTTTTAATTTCCATCCCTGCATTGTCCATGTATTCTCAATGAACATCTTCTGTCAAGACCTTTTGCTTGCATATGAATGTGAAACAACACTGACTACGAATAGCACAGTTGGATATGCTTTTTGGAATGAAATCATGTTTGATTACCACTGGAAACCATTGTTTAACTCAACAAAAGACAAAGCTACTGATTGTGTTTTTACCGCTGGTGCCATATTGGATGCTGATCTTACACAGATGATTCTGAGCTATGTTTCAACTTCAAAAACATCGCTATTGCATGTATTGCTAACATGTTACTATATATTTCTCTTCAAACTCGTTCCTGATCAAACTGACTTTTGTATTGGAGTATCAGCTGATAATCAATTCCATCAAATTCCACTGCGCTTTCATCTCAATCCAAGGAAAAGCTTTCATTCCTCTTTACAACGAATCACTACGCTCTATCAAAAAAGTTTACAATATGCCATGCATATTGCTCCACAGTTTGCACCACCACCATCCACTTATTTAGACATCGTTTTCAATTTCAAGGCTAATTCTAACGGAAAACACAGTTTTAATACAATTCGATTTCCAAATGCTCAACTACAACAAATCCCTCATCTTTCACATCAAAATGAAGGCTTTGATAATCACCTTGTTTCATCAAAATTTGATTTCTCTTTAACATTCATTCATGATGAGCAGCTCAACACTCTCCAATATCAAGTCCATGCATCAGCTCATGTTTTCGATCAATCGACAACACAACAGCTATCTCAACGATTTCAACGCCTCACCCATCAACTATTTACTTCCTTCGATCTCAACATCCAACCCATCTATCAGCTTTCCATCATTCTACCTCATGAACATGCCCTTCTCAAACACTTTCACCCCCTACAAACTCACTCTCAAAAGCCCACTTCGACAACAATCCCACACCTGTTCATTCAACAAGCCATAAAAAATCCTCNAATGTCATCTGTTGAATACGTATGGTCCTGCCGAGATCACGGAAACGGCGACATGTTATGAAGTGAATCGTGATGAAGTGAGTGAGATGATATCGATTCCGATTGGTCGTCCGTTGAGTGGTTATCGGGTGTTCGTTGTTGATGAATATGGACAGGAAGTGGTGCCTGGTGAGCAAGGTGAAATAGTGGTGGGAGGTGTGGGTGTGTTTGGTGGATACTATGGGCGAGAAGAGTTGAGTAAGGAGGTGATGATGGAAGTGGAAGGTGATCTGTGTTATAAGACGGGTGATTATGGTCGAATAGAGGTGAAGAACGGTGAGTTGAAGTTTGTTGGAAGAAAAGACTTTCAGATCAAACTTCGAGGACAACGGATCGAATTATCCATGATCGAATCGATTATTCTACAATCATCAGGTGATGTTTTGAATTGTGTAGTCATTAAAGAAGATTCACCAAACGACAGCTATTTATGCGCTTACATAAAAATAAAAGAATGTTTAAACAAAAAGAATATCGAAGACATAGTAGTAAGATATTGTCGCAATCAATTGGCTTCGTACATGACACCGTCGAAATGGTACTTTGTACCTGACCTACCGTTAAATGCGAATGGTAAAATTGATCGACAAAAGTTGTCATCTGTTTCTGAAGTTACTGATTTCACATCTGCTTCTGCGCCAACCATGCAATTGTCACCTTTGGAAAAGAAACTCGAAGATATATTTATTCGTTCGTTTGGTTTGAAGACTCTGCCCGACGTATCAAAATCGTTTGGAGAATTAGGTGGAACATCTTTGGGGGCGATGCACGCATTGATTCTGATTCGACAAGAAATATATGAGCAGATGGATATTAGTCTTCTCTTTGCAAATCCGTCCATACGTCAGTTGGCTACAGTATTAGAACCTCTTTTAACAAGACGTTCGAAATTCGTTGAAATGGCGAAAGAAGATGAGGAGAACTTTTCCATTCGGCCTATATCATCATGGGTGATTGAAACACTAGGTATTCTTTTACTTGCGTGGCTGTGGATATGGCCATTCTATGCCATTGCTCACTTGGATATTTATTTTTTTCGTTTGTTCTTAATTCCTTTGATACATTTATTACAATATCCTTTATGTATTACACTGCTGCGTGGATCAGTTTTACGTGGTCGTGATGCTCTATATTCATGTAAGTATTATCGCTTATGGTTCTTACGGCATCAATGGTCTCTGACTAGATACTGGTTAGGATACTTATATGGAACTCGATTTTATAACATTTACCTTCGTCTATGTGGAGCGCGTGTTAGTAATCGAGCTCATATCTATACTAGTTATATTGATGCACCTTGGCTAATTGAAATAGGCGATTTTAGCTACATTGGTGAAGAAGTCGTTCTCTCATCGATTAGCTATCATGATCGTATTTGTGAATTGCATGAAATTCACATTGGATCGTATTGTTCAGTTGCAGCAAGAAGCGTTTTACATGATCGAGTCGACATGCATGATAGAGTATATGTAGCGCCATTAACATCAATCACCGGTCGAGTTCTTAGCAATGACGAAACTGTTGTCGAATCCTCAAGTGCATCGCATCTCGATTATTCGATACCTCAACTGATTATGATTCTACTACTAATATCTATACATTCGTTGGTTGTAGAGATCAGCTGGTATATAATAGCTAGGATATCAGTATGCTGGTTTAGTTGGTTGATTGTTAATGCAAGTGTTGGCTTGCTTCTCCTTCGTTTCCTCGTGGGTAACGTGGAAGAAAACTTCTCTCACTCGATAAACTCCTGGCCATTTTTTCGTCGATTTTGGTTGCGTCGTCTGGTTATCCATTCGTTCCATCCATGTTTCTCAACTATTTTTGATGGATTCAATTCTTTGACTCCGCGAATTCTTCGTTGGTTGGGCGCCACGATTGATAATCGAAATATTGAAATAGCAGATTTCGTTCCACTTCTTTCGATTCCCTCAAATCTTCTAACAATTCAATCAGATGTGACAACAACATCTGAGATTTGTTTTGTGCCGTATGATATTACAATTAATAGTCAATGTATCGTTAATGGTCGAACTCAAATAAATCGTGGGGTTTTTCTTGGAAACAACTCTCTTCTTCAATCAGGCCTTTCTATTCCCGACAATGTTTTGACTGGATCGTTGACACGACTTGATTCTAAAACAATTATGCACGCTGGTGACATTCTTCTAGGTGTTCCTGCTCAACCAATGCCATTCACTTTATCATATGCCAACGAAACACGGAAGGTTTCCAATGATTTTCAACGAATAGCCTGCGAACTCACCTATTTCGTTTTACTTGATCTTTTATTGGATACATTCGTCACATCCAATATTCTTCGATTCCTGCTAACGGTGCCGATATTTATGGTAATCCATTCGTTTACTATTTGTATAGTGTACTTCTATTTAATGAAGAATTCTACTTCGACGATAACACTAGCAATGATACTTTATTCTCAGTACACGAAATACACTGGGCAGCTTTTAGGTGGCACACAGTGGCTCGTTTTTCTTCTTCGTCGATTTGGTGCACAGATTGGCAATGATGTTATTATTGATGAAATGAATTCCTTATACGATGTTCATTTAATCACGATCGGTGATCACGCTCGTTTATCATCGACATGTCAAATACAGGTAGGAAATTTCCTTTTATAACATCGTCTCGTCGCATTTTTTTGTATAAAAATATAGTGCCATACATTTGAGCATCGTCATCTGAAACTTCGTCCGGTCAACATTGGTTCGAATTGCATTATCAAAGAGATGGCATTCGTGTTACCCGGTGTTGAATTTCACGGTCATAATTACTTGTATCCATGTTCACTTGCTTTACCACATGATCAGTTTCTACGTCATACAGATTGGTGTGGATCACCAACAAAACGCTTGATTGTTCATTATGGAATAGAACCACCACGGTTCATTCTTGCTAAACAGCAATCATCCATTGATAAATACGATGTTATTGTTGCACGCACCGATGATGACATTCTCACCCTTTATTTTGGAGACAATGGCTGGATGAGCTGGCAGTCTGGACTTAATTTACGACAACCCTATCGGCCAAACGACATTTACATTCGCCTGTTCTTTACAGCTTTCTTATGTAATACTACGCCGAAACGTATTCTGGCTGTTGGTCTGGGAGGTGGAATATGGCCGCTACTAATTCGACACTATTTTTCTGCAGTTATTATTGATGTTGTTGAAATTGATCGAACAGTTATTAAATTAGCAACAGAGTTTTTCGGACTCGCAGAACAGGCAAAGAAAAATTATTTGAATGTAGTTGAAGATGATGGCTACCATTATGTGACTGAAACAGCGCATCGATATGATCTAATTTTTATTGATGCATTTGTGGAAGATAACATTCCTACTCACATCAGTAGTCNAATGTCATCTGTTGAATACGTATGGTCCTGCCGAGATCACGGAAACGGCGACATGTTATGAAGTGAATCGTGATGAAGTGAGTGAGATGATATCGATTCCGATTGGTCGTCCGTTGAGTGGCTATCGGGTGTTCGTTGTCGACGAATATGGACAGGAAGTGGTGCCTGGTGAGCAAGGCGAAATAGTGGTGGGAGGTGTGGGTGTATTTGGTGGATACTATGGGCGAGAAGAGTTGAGTAAGGAGGTGATGATGGAAGTGGAAGGTGATCTATGTTATAAGACGGGTGATTATGGTCGAATGGAGGTGAAGAGCGGTGAGTTGAAGTTTGTTGGAAGAAAAGACTTTCAGATCAAACTTCGAGGGCAACGGATCGAATTATCCATGATCGAATCGATTATTCTACAATCGTCCGGTGATATTTTGAATTGTGTAGTCACTAAAGAAGATTCACCAAACGACAGCTATTTATGCGCTTACATAAAGGTAAGAGAGTCTTTAAACAAAAAGAATATCGAAGATGTAGTAATAAGATATTGTCGCAATCAATTGGCTTCGTATATGACACCGTCGAAATGGTGCTTTTTACCTGACCTACCATTAAATGCGAATGGCAAAATTGATCGACAAAAGTTGTCATCTGTTTCAGAAGTTACTGATTTCATATCTACTTCGCCGCCAACCATGGAATTGTCACCTTTGGAAAAGAAACTAGAAGATATATTTATTCGTTCGTTTGGTTTGAAGACTCTGCCCGACGTATCGAAATCATTTGGAGAATTAGGTGGAACGTCTTTGGGGGCCATGCACGCATTGATTCTGATTCGACAAGAAATATATGAGCAGATGGATATTAGCCTTCTCTTTGCAAATCCGTCCATACGTCAGTTGGCTACGGTATTAGAACCTCTTTTAACAAGAGATTCCAAATTCATCGAAATGGTGAAAGAAGATGACGAGAACTTTTCCATTCGACCTGTATCGTCATGGGTGATTGAAACGCTAGGTATTCTTTTACTTGCGTGGCTATGCATATGGCCATTCTATGCCATCGCTCACTTGGATATTTATTTTTTTCGTTTGTTCTTAATTCCTTTGATACATTTATTACAATATCCTTTATGTGTTACACTGCTGCGTGGATCGGTTTTACGTGGTCGTGATTCTCTATATTCATGTAAGTATTATCGCTTATGGTTCTTACGGCATCAATGGTCTCTGAATAGATACTGGTTAGGATACTTATATGGAACTCGATTTTATAACATTTACCTCCGTCTCTGTGGAGCGCGTATTAGTAATCAAGCCTATATCTATACTAGTTATATTGATGCACCTTGGTTGATTGAAATAGGTGACTTTAGCTACATTGGTGAGGATGTCGTTCTCTCATCGATTAGCTATCATGATCGTATTTATGAATTGCATGAAATCCACATTGGATCTTATTGTTCAGTTGCAGCAAGAAGCGTTTTACATGATCGAGTCGACATGCATGATAGAGTATATGTAGCGCCATTAACATCAATCACCGGTCGCGTTCATAGTAATGACGAGACTGTTGTCGAATCCTCAAGTGCATCACACCTCGATTATTCGATACCTCAACTGACTATGATTCTACTACTAATATCTCTACACTCGTTGGTTGTAGAGATCAGCTGGTATATAATAGCTAGGATATCAGTATGCTGGTTCAGTTGGTCGATTATTAATGCAAGTGTTGGCTTGCTTCTCCTTCGTTTCCTAGTGGGTAACGTGGAAGAAAATTTCTCTCATTCGATAAATTCCTGGCCATTTTTTCGTCGATTTTGGTTGCGTCGTCTGGTTATCCATTCGTTCCATCCATGCTTCTCAACCGTTTTTGATGGATTCAATTCTTTGACTCCGCGAATTCTTCGTTGGTTGGGCGCCACGACTGATAATCGAAATATTGAAATAGCAGATTTCGTTCCACTTCTTTCAATCCCCTCAAATCTTCTAACAATTCAATCAGACGTGACAACAACATCGGAGATTTGTTTTGTGCCGTATGATATTACAATTAATAGTCAATGTATCGTTAATGGCCGAACTCAAATAAATCGTGGAGTTTTTCTTGGAAACAATTCTCTTCTTCAATCAGGTGTTTCTATTCCCGACAATGTTTTGACTGGATCGTTGACACGACTTGATTCTAAAACAATAATGCACGCTGGTGATATTCTTCTAGGTGTTCCTGCTCAACCAATGCCATTCACTTTATCAGATGCCAACGAAACACGAAAGGTTTCCAATGACTTTCAACGAATAGTCTGCGAACTCATCCATTTCGTTTTACTTGATCTTTTACTGGATACACTCGTCACCTCTAATATTCTTCAATTCCTGCTAACGGTGCCGATATTTATGGTAATCTATTCGTTTACTATCTGTATAGTGTACTTCTATTTAATGAAGAATTCCACTTCGACGATAACACTAGCAATGATACTTTATTCTCAGTACACGAAATACACTGGACAGCTTTTAGGTGGCACACAATGGCTCGTTTTTCTTCTTCGTCAATTTGGTGCACAGATTGGCAATGATGTTATTATTGATGAAATGAATTCTTTATACGATGTTCATTTAGTTACGATTGGTGACCACGCTCGTTTATCACCGACATGCCAAATACAGGTAGGAAATTTCCTTTTATAACATCGTCTCTTCGCATTTTTCTCTATAAAAATATAGTGTCATACATTTGAGCATCGTCATCTGAAACTTCGTCCGGTCAACATTGGTCCGCATTGCATTATCAAAGAGATGGCATTCGTGTTACCCGGCGTTGAATTTCATGGCCATAATTACTTGTATCCATGTTCACTTGCTTTACCACATGATCAGTTTCTACGTCATACAGACTGGTGTGGATCACCAACAAAACGCTTGACTGTTCATTATGGAATAGAACCACCACAGTTCATTCTTGCTAAACAGCAATCATCCATTGATAAATACGATGTTATTGTTGCGCGCACCGATGATGACATTCTCACTCTTTATTTTGGAGACAATGGCTGGATGAGCTGGCAGTCTGGCCTTAATTTACGACAACCCTATCGGCCAAACGACATTTATATTCGACTGTTCTTTACAGCTTTCTTATGTAAGACTACACCGAAACGTATTCTGACTGTTGGTCTGGGAGGCGGAATATGGCCGCTACTAATTCGACACTATTTTTCTGCAGTTATTATTGATGTTGTTGAAATTGATCGAACAGTTATTAAATTAGCAACAGAGTTTTTCGGACTAGCAGAACAGGCAAAGAAAAATTATTTGAATGTGGTCGAAGATGATGGTTACCATTATGTGACTGAAACAGCGCATCGATATGATCTCATTTTTATTGATGCATTTGTGGAAGATAACATTCCTACTCACATCAGTAGTCAACAATTTTTTCTCAATCTACGTCAAATTTTAAATGATAACGGTTGCCTTATTACAAATGTGAACGTCCCAGAAACGATTGTCTTTGATCGAATCGTTCAAAAGCTTACTTCAGTGTTCGAGTCCAATATTCTCTTAGCTCATACAAATACAATTGAAAACGCACGTGTGATCATTTCAGGGAGCCAGTCATCAATAGGGTTATTATCGTCACGAACAGAAGCAATTCAACAAGCAGAAATGTTTCAACTGACAACACATTTAGAGTTTAATCTGTCAAATTTGATCTCTCGCGCATATCGTGGTTTAATCTGTAACGAAAAATTGAATGAAATCAAAGAAATCTAAACAATAAATAAAACCTATGTATTCCTATTTATAACGAGAGACAACATAAGTCTTTTCTTTCGTTTGTAACAGTCGACGAAGAACCTTTTGTAGAATAGGAATATAGTAGATCTGAGCAGTTATTATCGTCTTTTTGTTGAACAACGTAAATGTGTTTGTCTTTATAAATGAAATCTTAAAAAAGCAAATATGACGGATGTTCTTTTGTCCATAGATGAACCGTCTGCACGATAAGTAGCCAATTGGCTGTATGAAAGAAGAACTATTAGTCATGCATGTAGCTACTTGAAAATAATTGTATTAAAGGTAGTTCTTTGTCGTTTAATGAATGTTTATTTTCTCTTTATGCCAACAAAAAAAAACTTTGCACATCCATTTTCCTATTTCTGTTTTGCTTTAACATAAAAATCAATTGACAATGTCTTGTTGGGTGTTATATTGTCTGTGCTACCCGTATCAATCAAGAAGAAAAACAATCGTCTACGTAACAAAGTATACATCATTTGCTCATGAGAAAAAGGCCAGAGAATATTAATGTTGCAGCGTGTAAATCACACGTAATACTCCATCGATTCGCGAGGGGTTGAAGTAGAACTGATAAACGATGTTAGTCACACCTTCCTTACAAACAGATATTCCCATTAGAAAAGTTTTATTTGTCGAATCGAAAATAAAAGGAACAAATCACGACTTCAAGTACGATGTGTTTGAAATGTCACTACAAATAAACTGGCAATCCACTTCGCACAGACTCGTCACACGCCAAAGCGACCTGTAAACTGCTGACAGCATCTTGTAGATGTTCGGTCAAATCAAGATCATCTTGAATGGCTTTCAACAAGTATTGTTGTTCGCGTCTGCACAATTCTTGATGATCTGGCTCGTCTTGCAAATCAATCCAAGTATCATTTTGCAAGAACTGGTTACTGTCATTCAACGCAGCATGGTGGATTCGAAGAGATTCAGCATTAGTATGCATGTCCACACTATCTGATTTTCCGTCGGCTCCAGCGTTCTTGGCAACAATAGATACACAACCTTTAGGTCCAATGACATCTTTTACGAAGAAAGCAGTTTCACTCATCATTGGACCCCAACCGGCTTCATACCAGCCGACCGATCCGTCTGCAAATCGAATTTGTAATTGTCCATAATTGTAGTTACTGTCCGGTATATCATCAGTTAATCGTGCACCAATGGCGTTGACTTGAACAGGTTTTGAACGGCTCATTTGACACATAATATCAATGTAATGCACTCCACAATCGACAATTGGACTCAAACTTTTCATTAAATTTTTATGGACTATCCACATCTGACCATGACTTTGTTGATTTAGATTCATTCTCATCACTAATGGTTTACCTAATGTTTGGGCTAATTCCACGAATTTCTTCCAGGAAGGATGATGCCGTAAGATATATCCAACCACAAGCTTTTTTCCGGCCTTTTCAGCTGCTTCGACGACTCGTTTGGCACCTTCTACTGTATCAGCAAGCGGTTTTTCAATAAACACATGACAGCCATGCTCAAGTGCTATGATAGCCAAGGCTTCATGCGTGTCAGGATAAGTTGAAATGCAAACAACATCTGGCTTCGTGCTTTCCAAGGCAGTATTAATATCGTTGAATAAAGGATGACCACCACCTAATTTTTCGTTAAGTACGTCTTTACTTCTTCCAGTAGAAACCAATCCACAAAGTTGAATCTCTGGCAGCAGGGAATAAGCTTTGGCGTGGGCTGTACCCATATTTCCACACCCGACAATAAGAACCCGCATTATGTTGAATCTATTCGAAATGAAAACAAAGATTTCATACATTCTCCATAAGACATAGATGAGAGAATAGAGATAAAAATGAGAGATAAGAGAATGACTTTTGCGTTCTGTTCAAATTAACAATATAAATGTTATGATAGAAAGAATAAAATATGTTGTTTATGTCGACTCTCTCATGCATAAAATCACATTCGATTGTCCTACGACGTATATTCTACACTTAATCGACTCGATATACGTTGTATATCTCCTAATGAGTAGTGAACGTGCATCAGGTATATTATTACACATCACAAGTTTACCAAGTCCGTACGGTATCGGCGACTTTGGTCCTGAAGCGTACAAATTCGTTGACTTTCTACATGAGACAAACCAAAAACTATGGCAAATACTACCATTAACTCCGACTGAGAAATGTTCACCCTATTCTAGTGTATCAGCATTTGCTGGCAATCCATTGTTGATTAGTCCTGATAAATTATGTGATATGAAATTATTGACGAAAGAAGATTTGATTCTACCATCTGCATATTCCTTCGATGATAAATATGTAAAATTTAAACATGTAACAGAATACAAACATATGATTTTGAGAAAAGCATTTGAAAATTTCAGCAACAAAAAACGCGCCAATATCATACTGAAAGAATTTCTTCAATCCGAACATGACTGGCTTGATGATTATTCGTTATACATGACAATTAAAGAACGACAAAATAAAAAATCCTGGTCAGAATGGTCACGTGATCTGAAATTCCATCAGAAAGACAAATTACAACAAGTGCGTGAAACACAACAGAATACAATTGCATATCATATTTTTACTCAATATATATTTCATGAACAATGGACACATTTAAAAATCTATGCAAATCAATTAAATGTTAAACTTATCGGTGATATACCTATTTATGTTGATTATAATTCAGCGGATGTATGGTCAAATACAGAGATATTTCAATTAGATAATAGTACATTACTTCCATCTGTTGTTTCAGGTTATCCACCGGATGACTGTAGCACAAATGGACAAAATTGGAATACACCAATTTATAATTGGAATGATAGTTTGAAAAAGCCTGCAGTATTTAATTGGTGGATAAAACGTTTAGAAAAAACACTGCAAATGGTGGATATTGTCCGTATCGATCATTTTCGTGGCCTTGAATCCTATTGGTCGATTCCTGTCGACGCCAATCATGTTCCCTTGCAACCAAAAGATGGTCAATGGGTAAAAGGACCGTAAGGTTTTCATTGAAATCTATCATAGTTTCTTTCGAACATTTGAATTAGAGGAGCTGAGTTTTTCCATGCTATTTTTAACGCATTAGGAAAAGACTTACCTCTCATCGTTGAAGATCTCGGCAATATAACGAAAGAAATCGTTGAGCTACGCGAACAATTCAATCTGACGGGCATTCGAATCCTGCAATTTGCCTTTACTTTCCAACCAGACAATCTTCATCTTCCGCACAACTATCCACCGAATTGCACTGCATATACAGGCACGCATGATACTCTAACAGTTGTCGGCTGGTGGACACATCATGCATCGAAAGAGGAGAAGAAGAACTTTCTCGAATATATTAATATTCCGATCATGCACGATGACGACGATTATGAGCAACTGGGTAATCAAGATATTGTTATATCTTATCTAGATAAACATATCAACTGGTATTTTATACAAATGGTTTTGGCAACAGTTGCTAATCGTACTATTATCGAATTTCAAGATGTACTCGGCCTAAATAATGATTGCCGAATGAATGATCCATCATTGTGTAAGTTACCCGTGATGATTAAATGTTTTTGATGGTAATAATTTATTCGTTTAGCATCAGATCCTGATTGTGATGGTCCGCAAAATTGGGCATGGCGATTCACTTGGACAATGGTGCGTGACAAATTTCGAGAAAAATTGAAATTCTTCACGAATATTTATAATCGGAAATAGCTCCCGAGTTTTTCTATAAATATTGATTATTGACTTATATTTTGCATTTCTAATGTATTTTGAAATCGAATACAATAAACTATCCTTTTTTCTTCTCTTTATGCCAATATCACATCCATTTGATCACAAGTGAAAACCTTCGTTATGAAGCGAGCAGAGAAACGATCTTCTCATTTAAATCTTCTGAAAATTTTATTTGCTGCATTTCCGACGATTGTTTTCGGTGTTTTTACAGTCGTGTTCACTCTACAGCAGAATGCATCGGCTAAGGCTGCACGTGAGCAAGATCAGCGGCAAGCAGATGAAACCAATCAACGCATCATCTTCAAAGAATATATCGATGATATGAAAGAACTCCTTCTAGATAAATATTTCGCCCAGAACATGACCAGATCGTTACTTCATATCCGCGTTCAAACATTAACTGCATTGAAAAGTCTTGACACCAATCGTAAACGTGATATCATTATCTTTCTTTATGAAAATCATCTTATTCGTCATGATAAGTCACCGCGTATTGAATTACGTGGTGCTGATCTGACAAATGTGAAATTCGGAGAATCATCGATAGAAACTTGTCTGTTAACTAATCTTTATTTGCCAGGAATCTATGCAAAGGGCATTATATTCGATGGTTGTGACTTAGCAGGTGCACGTTTCGATGATGCTTTAATGAATAACGCACAATTTTACTCATGTATATTATACAATGCAACTTTCGTTCGAACAAATTTGACGAATGCAAAATTCTATGATAATTATATTTTTATGGCAGATTTTAGTAGTACTTTACTCACTAAAACCTCGATTAAAGGCGGCATTCTTCAAGGTGTCAATCTAACAAATGCAGATCTATACAAAAGTGATATCAATGACGCTTTAATGTATCCGCTTAACTTTGGCGGTGTAGAACAAAATGAATTTCGCAACGCTCGATTTCCCAATGGATCATTCAGTGACATGAATACGAAAAATTTACTCAACGAAACTGAATCTAAAGTTTGTTAGACGCGAATAGTCTCCAATTTTTTCAAAACTTTCTTTTAGTGCGGTCGAAATACAACAGTTGCTTGGATAGATGCCGTTGACCATAACCAGTTGGCTATCATTCATGGTGGTCAAATGAATGTTGGAAATGATTGCTTCTTTGTACTTGATCATCGTGATGATCAGATTGCTTTGCTTCCAGTTAGGACTCAAGAGTATTCTCTTCTGATTGATTTAGAACAAGCGAAGTTCAACCTATCGGCGTTGATTGGTCTCGAAAATACAAATACGAATACGAATGATGAAGTAATGATGACGGTACATTTTGCGCAAGATAAAGGTGGATTTGATTCTGCACGTTCTGCGCGAAGTCAGTTACTTAGAAAAGAAATATTTTGATTTGAATACTTCATTTTCGTGTTTAGAATCAATCCGAAACCAAACATCGATTCAGTTTCATTCGTTCATCCACGATATTATTCCTAAAACAAGACATCTTTACATATCTTTTTCATGTACTGTTGTTAGCGGCACTAAGAATCAACAATGCTTATTCGACCAAGTAGAAATTTCAATATCCAAGAAAGACATCTAACATATTTCTTAAATAGATAAAAAAAAGTGTTCTTTCTTTTATATACTCTCAAGAAGAAGACGCTCTATCTCTATGTAATATAAAAGATAACCGGTTTCATTCTATCAAAGTTGAGAAGATACTTTACACTTTCTGATGTTACTCTTTCTTCCATTCACTGTCTTTTTCATATATACTCAAGCCAAACCATTGAAGGGCGTCGGCTCTACAAGTCCGTCTAATCATTGTGATGAAATCGATCGTCTGAATGTTGTTTGGTACTATAATTGGTTGCCGAAATCGAACTGCACATCGAGTCCAACAGCTCAATTCATTCCAATGATTTGGAGCGATGCCTTTCTGGACCAACTACCGTTAGCAAACAGCTCGGGTGCACCAGTTTTACTCACTTTCAATGAGCCAGATTTCGACCAGCAAAGCAACATGACTGTTGAACTTGCTGTTTCTCTTTGGCCACAAATTGAACGAGGAATCAGTTTTCAAATGAAAATCTCTTCGCCCGCACCAACATCTTCACCAGCTGGACAACGATGGCTCTTACAATTTTTAACTTTGTGTATACACTGCCGCATTGATATCATTGCCTTGCATTACTACAACGCTTGTGACGTAGACACTTTCTTCGCATTCCTTGACAGTTGGGCAATTTTTGGTTTACCTCTTTGGCTCACTGAATTCGACTGCATGAAACGATCTGAAGAAGACAATATAACGTTTGCACAGTCAGTGATTCCTTTGATGGCAAAACGAGCACCGTCGTTGCAGCGCTTTGCTTGGTTTGCTACTCGTACTGATATAAAAGACAAATACTATTATGGCTGTGCACTAATGAATGCAACGACATCGGAATTAACAGAACTCGGTAGTGTCTACCGAGCTTTGTGATGCGTTGGGTTGACGATCGTAGTAATTTGTCATCGTGATCTAACTACGTACTATTTGATCGTCTTACAGGATGTGAATGAGACGAACTGAACTGATTGAAATTACTGCAAAGGTCTATGTCCACTGAAAACACGTCTGTGCGAAAAAGATTTAATAAGCACTTATGGAAATGAAGACTTTGTTGGTTCATAAGTAGTAAACGTTAAGTATGAAATGCACCCAAAAGAACAGCATACAGAAAAATATTCAAATAAATCATTTACCGGACGCCTGATGTGATGTAATCGAATTGTCTTCAAGGCTATATGCGCAATTTAGATTTTTTCAAAATGTTAAGATAGGATTCATAACGCTTGTCTGTCTGAATTTGAAGATTCACAATGAAGTTTCTATAGGCAGTACTGTATCTTCTTTCTTCTGATAATTTATAAGTTAAGTGCGACTAGACACTTTGCATAATTTCCTAAATCATTGTTTACTTGCCTTTTTACTCGACAAATGTTTATACACAGTTTGTCTCATATGTTCACGCGTTCGTATCATAATAGCGTCAAAATATCGAATTTTCCGTTCTACATTATACTGAGCATACCTTGATAGTTCCAATGGGAAATTTTCCACCACAGAAATCGAATGTTCTTTCATTTTGATGAATTCGGTGTTATCCTTGCAATTCCTTGTTATTTATTTGCATTTTACTATCTTCTCGCCGAGAAAACAACTCGTCAAAACCTGTGTAATTATGCCATCATATTATACTATTATATCATGTTGCAATTAATTTATCAATGATATTAAACTTTATGCACCTCGGTATTGTCTCACCATTTAATCCGACTATGTGTGTTATCTGGCAGTATGTTGACATTGACCTATGGTATGATGCGCTGTCACCCATATTTTGGACAACACTTGAACGAAATATTTCAGTCTTGCGAACAAGTTTCCGTTCCGACAGAGACTCACTGTGGCACAATCTGTCTGTACACAAACGCCCCAGCTATTTAACTCATATGTTGATTACATAGTATGCCAACTCTTTTGATACCCATTTATAGCATCGCACTCTTGGTCCGATTTATAAAACAAAATGACGCTTGCAACAGAATGTTATTCGGCGCCTATGTCGGAAATGATCATCAAATCATACTAATTAGTATCGACAGTCTATATAATTTTTAATCTTCCTACCGTTCTGGTTTTTATTGAGCAAGTGTCTGAATATCCTGCATTTGGTCGATATGACATTTGTTTCTTCAGTGACTGTGCCATTCATGATTCTGCTGACATTACGTAGACTGAGGGAAAAGTTTCGCAATCGTTGCTTCTGGAAGACGCATCAACGAGCTGTCTTTCCAGAAAATACAACAAATTAAAAACGGCGTCGTTATTATTTGATGGACATCGTTACAAAATCTTACGCTCAATAAAAATCGCCTCTGTAGAAACAAACCAGAAGTACTCATCGCACATAAGATTTAGTTACTGTGTGAGTACGATACACGTCCAGTATCAAGTGCAGATTAAATATAAACAGAAAGGGAAAAGTACAGGTGGCTCATACACAGAACGCGTGACAGAATATTGATTGAGAGGAAACTCCGAGAAACGTAAGAAAAATGTAATTGGATGCGAGATCTATTTGCTTAGTTTATGACAATAATCTATGAAAAATTCAAATATACAAGTCTGGTTAAGTTCAACGTTGGAGCTTCTTCATTTTCACTAGATAAATTTGGATAGATATAATACTAAGACACAAAAAATGTGAAGTTATGCTTGAATGAGTTACTGTTCTATAGTAAACACATATACAGTCATTTGTTCACTTTCTCAATCATAGTATCACTAAATTTGTTTCGAAGAAAATGTCTGAAGAAGACATTCAACAGTGGAATATTGACTTGCACGGTAAATCTCCTGAAGAAATTATTCGTTGGTCATTAAATCGATTCGGATCTGACAAATCAATTGTATCGACGAGTTTCAGGCCATATACTGCAGTTTTTCTTCACATTGTCACGCAAATCAATCCATTCATTCCAATTCTCTGGATTGATCATGGTTACAATCGTGCATCAACGTATAAATATGCTGACAAGATTCAACAACTTCTCAATTTGAATCTTCAAGTTTATTCTCCTCGATTAACTGCTGCTCGTCGCGACGCTCTCTTCGGTCCATTACCGATTAATCTTGACAATGAATCTGCTTTACGAGAATTCAGTGCGTTAATGAAACTAGAACCCTTTTCACGTGCTATGAAGGAATTGAAACCTCAAGTTTGGTTCACTGGCATTCGTCGTACAGAGAATTCTCATCGAAAATCGTTCGATACTATTTCATTTGATTCCACATTTCATGTTTTCAAAATTAATCCTTTATTCTATTGGACCGATGAACAAATGAGCTCGTACCTTATCGAACATAATCTCCCCAATGAATTGGACTATTTCGATCCAGCAAAAGGGGACGATCAGAGAGAATGTGGTCTACACACGTCATGGGCTAAAAAATATATCTATAAACAGTGAAGATTTTGTCATCCACTGACTAAAATGCTATTGAAAGATTTTCAAGGCTATTTATCACATCCAAAAACATGTTCTGCCAATTTCATTTTGTTCGTCTCAGCCTGTAAGACGTTATGTAGATGTAATCCTGTAAAGTCAAAATTTTTTGTCTTCTATCTCTTCATCTTAGTGAACTCTCGGTAAAAGTCACTGAAATATCATCAAAAGCAAACGAGAACGGATTGTTCTCATGGGCAAATTCTCGGTGTGTGTGTGTTATGAGTTTGAATTACTCCCATCTTGTTGATTTACCTTTAACCGTCAACAATAAGTATGTCAAAATGCCAGCAGCACCTAAAGTACATATTTCGTTTTTCGAAATGACAATAATATCGATACAAGTTCTACAATTATCTTAAGGTGAAAGTAGACCCTTGAGCATAAGTGTGATCGTTATCAAATCTATTAGCAGTTTTTTGCCTTTGATAACCAGTATAAGCTGACGAAGGTCACTAAAGACTTCAATAATATATTATACTACATTCAAAGCTAATGTTAGAATATAGTCTATTATTGGCTATATTTATAATATGAAAATAATGTCATTGTATGGCTTGAAATCTGTAAGTTCATAGAACAGTTAATTTATATTTTTTGAAAATAAGAGCAATTACAAGGACATTTTCATCACGCGTACTTTTCGACAGGTATGTTATGGATTGTCATCTCCTTCTTCAAGCTTTTTCTAAGTTAAGCCTTGTACACGAATATCAGTATCGATGATGCTAATACTGAGCGCCACTAACGTAACACCAAAGTATAGACTGCAACTAGGATTAAAGGTGTACAATTCCATTTTCAAGCGATCGTTTACGAAGACAAGCTGAGTCGCACAAATGGGAAGCTATAACCATTACGAATCAACTAACAGTTTGATTACGATAATACATTTTAAAAACCTGTGTATGCTGAAGGATTTATTGACATAAGAGGTAAATGTTGCTCGTTTGGACATTCAATGTTAGATATCTTAGCATCAGTAAGATATTCTTGGATTTCTTTATAAACTGCACTCTTTGAAAAATTTGCCTATAGAATAAGAAAAACTGTTCAAATCAGATGAAATCACGGTGCGATATCATCGTTCAAGTAATTAAGAAATTATATCCCTAATCATGAAGAATTAGCAGACGAAGCTTTGCTTTTCACGACTTTTGATTGGAAATTTTTTCATGTTTAGTAGATTGTCTTGATGAGACAAAGTTGTCGTTCAATGGCGTCGTCTACAATAACCAAAAGGATATGGTTCAGTGAATATACTGAGAGAGTGCCTAGAGGATGGCGTTCGAACATAATTGATGAAGAGGTGAGGCAAATGTTTACCAACAATGAATATGCAAGAGAATGAATTGTTAAATTGAACACGCCATATTCACCATGAATGGAAAGAACAACACGAAGTTATTCTCACAGCATTCGATTAGCTTACAGCACATTCAACGCAGAAGATAAAACTATACTCTATAGTTCCGGTACTGGTCGGTTCTCTCCAGCCACTCATGATAAATTTTGCGAAATTCCAATCAAAACGATCCAATAGATATCCGTAGAGATCAATGCTACATCCCTCCAAAATCTGATAAATATTACTTTCGATCGTTTTTTTTTATTATAGGCAACTTTATTTTTCGATTGATTCTGTTTTGAACTGACACCCAATCACATCAACAAAGCTCCTAAGGCACATCTTAGTATTATGTTCTCAGATTCCATCAGCGGCAGACAGTCGAAATACTAAGAGTCGAATGCTAAAAGACAAAATATTGTGCGCCAAATGAAAAATAGAGAAATTACATTACTCAGACGTCATATATTACTACGTGAAAAAGGTCCAGTAATACCTGTTTCACGGGTTCTGGATCAATGTCGTCCGGTAAGTCTTTCCTAGTTTCTTTTGATTTCAGTTAACATGCCATTTACCCCTTTCAACAAATCACTTGTGTGATACAACAGGGCGTTTACATCAGAATCACGTC
The DNA here is from genome assembly GCA_905250025.1 of Adineta ricciae. Taxonomy (NCBI): domain Eukaryota; kingdom Metazoa; phylum Rotifera; class Eurotatoria; order Adinetida; family Adinetidae; genus Adineta; species Adineta ricciae. Next base: position 64,226 of record CAJNOJ010000247.1, read on the forward strand.
ATCTACGAGCTAATGGTCGTGAATTTAAGTCGCTAAAAATGTGCCGGTATGGTAATTGCTATTCACGATCAGAATATAACTTACGTTGATTCATGTCGCCACTGTGTCGAAGCTTTTGGACTTAATGCAACTTTTTTCAAGTTCTACTATCGTAAAGTTCGTGTCATTGTTCACTTTTCTTATGTTTGTTCATATATATATATTGCTTTTTACGTGGTATTAAAATCAAGATAGTAGATAGTTCACAATAATTGATTGTGCGACAAGATTTTCATTAAAATTATTCGTTTTTTAACCGTCTGCAATTATTATGAGCATTAATCTATTAAAATAGGTTTGTTGATCCATTATCATGTTAGTCTGACTGTAATATGTCACATTTAGTTGATGTTTTAATTGTTGTGCAACTTGACATAAACGGAAAACTATTTCTGAAATAGTTTTCATCTTTATTGTAGGAAAAATATCACAAGGCTTTGAGATATAATGGTAGTGAATATCTTAGGTGGCGTATGTTTGGGCAAAATGTTTCGGCAGAACTGTGTAGTGAAGATTTGTAAGATACTGGACAACAAAGATATTGTCAATTTGATTACATTTATATACAAGTTAGTTTAGAGAATATTGTCTGGAGTTTATAGTTTTATTATTCTTACAGAGAGCTTGGTGCTAACGATAGGAAGAAATACTTTGGAAGCGGTACCGAAAATATCAGACGAAACGTGCTCAACCGTATTTACGAAAGAAACGAAAGCTGCAATCGAGCAAAATACGGACTATAGAACGATTTGAATCGATTTCTGGAGAGATAAGCTTCAGTCTGTTGTCGAAAAAACGTATGGTCAGAATTCTATTGAATTTTACATTTGTTTAGAGAAATTTCATTAATATGTTAATATGTCCTATTCTGTTCTTTTTTTTTTTAATTTTCTTCGTCTCCATCTGTGAAGGCTACGATGATTCGTTCGTCTGTATAGTAGGTACTTAAACAAACACATTTTCTTCATTCGAAACACATATATAATTATATTCAAGTCAAGATGAATACACGCTCACAACCTAAGCTTAGATCTATTCAAGAAAGAGAAACTCCGGTAGATTTAGCAAAGTCTCCCTATCTTCTACAATTAGTTACTCCATTTATTAGGTATTATCCGTATATGAGGTACGCGAAAGTATTTCATCATGTTCATCGGCAAGCAGTGTTTATCTAAAGACCGTTCAATTGAAAAATGCAAACGGAAAAATTTCACCTTCTTCATCACTTCAATCAACCGATTCGACTATTTTACCATCACTTCACGAAGAAAATTCGTACGACATTACATTAACCTGAAAATGTCTTTCTTCTGTCTTTTCATTTTCATAGATCTTCAACACAGGCCATTCAAACATCTCCAAAGGCAAAGCAGAGAGGACCATTCTCGTTGTCAAAAGTGCTCGTCATTATTGCAATGATTTTTCTCGGTATATGCGCAGTAGGAGTGGGAATCACTGCGGTTATGTTGATTGTTTTGCGACCAACAACAACCACCATAATAACCACGACGACGACAAGTACGACGAGCACGACAAGTATGCATATTGCTTTTCAAGATAAAGAATTACTTTTGAGGCAATAGGTTCCACTTCAACAACTTCTACAAGCACAACTAGTACTAGTGAGTATCTTTGTAACTAATCAAATGAGATCAAATTCAGTGACTTTCTCTGACAAAATACCAAGGCATCTTTGAAATTCAATTTAGCATCAACAACAAATGCTGTGTGTTCAACTATGCCTAATACATGGTACACAACATCCGCTACGATTCCAGGGCAATGTATAAACTATACAGTGGACACCGATGCGACGCGTCGGTATTCATATACTGCNTGTGGAAGATAACATTCCTACTCACATCAGTAGTCAACAATTTTTTCTCAATCTACGTCAAATTTTAAATGATAACGGTTGCCTTATTACAAATGTGAACGTCCCAGAAACGATTGTCTTTAATCGAATCGTTCAAAAGCTTACTTCAGTGTTCGAGTCCAATATTCTCTTAGCTCATACAAATACAATTGAAAATGCACGTGTGATCATTTCAGGGAGCCAGTCATCAATAGGGTTATTATCGTCACGAACAGAAGCAATTCAACAAGCAGAAATGTTTCAACTAAAAACACATTTAGAGTTTAATCTTTCAAATTTGATCTCCCGCGCATATCGTGGTTTAATCTGTAACGAAAGATTGAATGAAATCAAAGAAATCTAGACAATAAATAAAATCTATCTACTCCTATTTAATTATAACGAGAGACTACAGAAGTCTTTTCTTTCGTATGTGACGGTCTACGGAGAACCTTTTGTACAATAGGGATATAGTAAATTTGAGCAGCTATTATTGTCTTTTTGCTTCCAATCGGTTTCGGAACTTTCGTTCGACATCGTTATCAATTAGTAGGTTGCTATCTATGTTTTGATCTTACTCATTTTAAACAGCTATTGAACAACGTAAATGTGTTTGTCTTTATAAATGAAATCCTAAGAAAGCAAATATGACGGATGTTCTTTTGTCCATAGATGAACCGTCTGCACGATAAGTAGCCAATTGGCTGTATGAAAGAAGAAATATTAGTCATGCATGTATATAGCTACTTGAAAATAATTGTATTATAGGTAGTTCTTTGTCGTTTAATGAATGTTTATTTTCTCTTTATGCCGACAAAAAAAAGATTTTGCACATCACACTTTATAAGAATCCATTTTCCCATTTCTGTTTTGCTTTAACATAGAAGTAACACAAAGCAAAACTTAAATGAATTGACAATGTCTTGTTGGGTGTTATATTACCTGTGCTACCCGTATCAATCAAGAAGAAAAGCAATCGTCTATGTAACAAAGTGTATAACTTTTGCTCATGAGAAAAAGGCCAGAGAAGGTTAATGTTGCAGCGTGTAAATCACACGTAATACTCCACCGTAATTCGCGAGGGATTGAAGTAGAACTGATAAACGATGTTAGTCACACCTTCCTTACAAACAGATATTCCCATTAGAAAAGTTTTATTCGTCGAATCAAAAATAAAAGGAACAACTCACAACTTCAAGTATGATGTGTTTGAAGCGTCACTACAAATAAACTGGCAATCCACTTCGTACGGATTCGTCACACGCCAAAGCGATCTGTAAACTGCTGACAGCATCTTGTAGATGTTCGGTCAAATCGAGATCATCTTGGATGACTTTCAACAAGTATTGTTGCTCGCGTCTGCACAATTCTTGATGATCTGGCTCGTCTTGCAAATCAATCCAAGTATCATTTTGCAAGAATTGGTTATCGTCATTCAGCGCAGCATGGTGTATTCGAAGAGATTCAGCATTAGTATGCATGTCCACACTATCTGATTTTCCGTCGGCTCCAGCGTTCTTGGCAACAATAGATACACAACCTTTAGGTCCGATGACATCTTTTACGAAGAAAGCAGTTTCACTCATCATTGGTCCCCAACCAGCTTCATACCAGCCGACCGATCCGTCTGCAAATCGAATTTGTAATTGCCCATAATTGTAGTTACTGTCCGGTATGTCATCAGTTAATCGTGCACCAATGGCGTTGACTTGAATAGGTTTTGAACGGCTCATTTGACACATAATATCGATGTAATGCACTCCACAATCGACAATTGGACTCAAACTTTTCATTAAGTTTTTATGAACTATCCACATCTGACCATGACTTTGTTGATTTAAATTCATTCTCATCACTAATGGTTTACCTAATCTTTGGGCTAATTCCACGAATTTCTTCCAGGAAGGATGATGCCGTAAAATATACCCAACCACGAGCTTTTTTCTTGCCTTTACAGCTGTTTCGACGACTCGTTTGGCACCTTCTACTGTATCAGCAAGTGGTTTTTCAATAAACACATGACAACCATGTTCAAGTGCTAAGATAGCCAAGGCTTCATGCGTGTCAGGATAAGTTGAAATGCAAACAACATCTGGCTTCGTGCTTTCCAAGGCAGTATTAATATTGTTGAATAGAGGATGACCACCACCTAATTTTTCGTTAAGTACGTCTTTACTTCTTCCAGTAGAAACCAAACCACAAAGTTGAACCTCGGGCAGCAGAGAATAAGCTTTGGCGTGCGCTGTACCCATATTTCCACACCCGACAATAAGTACACGCATTTTGTTGAATCTATTCGAAATGAAAACAAAGATTTCAAACATTCGCTATAAGGCATAGATGCGAGAGTGGAGATAAAAATAAGAGATAAGAGAATGACTTTTGCGTTCTGTTCAAAATAATATAAATGTTATGGTAGAAAGAATGAAATATATTGTCTATGTCGATTCTCTCATGCATAAAATCACATTCTCTTGTCTTACGACGTATATTCTACACTTAGTCGACTCGATATACGTTGTATATCTCCTAATGAGTAGTGAACGTGCATCAGGCATATTATTACACATCACAAGTCTACCAAGTCCGTATGGTATCGGCGACTTTGGTCCTGAAGCGTACAAATTCGTCGACTTTCTACATGAGACAAATCAAAAACTATGGCAAATACTACCATTAACTCCGACTGAGAAATGTTCACCCTATTCTAGTGTATCAGCATTTGCTGGCAATCCGTTGTTGATTAGTCCTGAGAAATTATGTGACATGAAATTATTGACGAAAGAAGATTTGATTTTACCATCTGCATGTTCCTTCAATGATAAATATGTCAAATTTAAACATGTAACAGAATACAAACATAAGATTTTGAGAAAAGCCTTTGAAAATTTCAACAACAACAAACGTGCCAATATTATACTGAAAGAATTTCTTCAATCCGAACATGATTGGCTTGATGATTATTCGTTATACATGGTAATTAAAGAACGACAAAATAAAAAATCATGGTCAGAATGGTCACATGAGCTGAAATTCCATCAGAAAGACAAATTACAACAAGTGCGTGAAACACAACAGAATATAATTGCATATCATATTTTCACTCAATATATATTTCACGAACAATGGACACATTTAAAAATGTATGCAAACGAATTAAATGTTAAACTTATCGGTGATATACCTATTTATGTTGATTATAATTCAGCGGATGTATGGTCAAATACAGAGATATTTCAATTAGATAATAGTACATTACTTCCATCTGTTGTTTCAGGTTATCCACCGGATGACTGTAGCACAAATGGACAAAATTGGAATACACCAATTTATAATTGGAATGATAGTTTGAAAAAGCCTGTAGTATTTAATTGGTGGATAAAACGTTTAGAAAAAACACTGCAAATGGTGGATATTGTCCGTATCGATCATTTTCGTGGCCTTGAATCCTATTGGTCGATTCCTGTCGACGACAATCAGGTTCCCTTGCAACCAAAAGATGGTCAATGGGTAAAAGGACCGTAAGGTTTTCATTGAAATCTATCAAAATTTCTTTTGAACATTTGAATTAGAGGAGCTGAATTTTTCCATGCTATTTTTAACGCATTAGGAAAAGACTTACCTCTTATCGTTGAAGATCTCGGCAATATAACGAAAGAAATCATTGAGCTACGCGAACAATTCAATCTGACGGGCATTCGAATCCTACAATTTGCCTTTACTTTTCAACCAGACAATCTTCATCTTCCGCACCACTATCTACCGAATTGCACTGCATATACAGGCACGCATGATACTCTAACAGTTGTCGGCTGGTGGACACATCATGCATCGAAAGAGGAGAAGAAAAATTTTCTCGAATATATTAATATTCCGATCATGCACGATGATGATGATTACGATCAACTAGGTAATCAAGATATTGTTATATCTTATCTAGATAAACATATCAACTGGTATTTTATACAAATGGTTTTGGCAACAGTTGCTAATCGTACTATTATCGAATTTCAAGATGTACTCGGTCTAAATAATGATTGTCGAATGAATGATCCATCATTGTGTAAGTTACCGTGATGATTAAATGTTTTTGATAGGAATAGTTTATTCTTTTAGCATCAGATCCTGATTATGATGGACCGCAAAATTGGGCATGGCGATTCACTTGGGCAATGTTACAAGACAAATTTCGAAAAAAATTGAAATTCTTCACAAATATTTATAATCGGAAATGACTCACGAGTTTTTCTATAAATATTGATTATTGATTTATATTTTGCATTTCTAATGTATTGTGAAATCGAATACAATAAACTATCCTTTTCTTTTCTCTTTATATCAATATCATATCCATTTGATCACAAGTGAAAAACTTCGTTATGAAGCGAGCAGAGAAACGATCTTCTCATTTAAATCTTCTAAAAATTTTATTCGCCGCATTTCCGACGATTGTTTTCGGTGTTTTTACAGTTGTGTTCACTCTACAACAGAATACATCGGCTAAGGCTACACGTGAGCAAGATCAGCGGCAAGCAGATGAAACCAATCAACGCGTCATCTTCAAAGAATATATCGATGATATGAAAGAACTTCTTCTAGATGAATATTTCACCCAGAACAAGACCAGATCGTTACTCCATATCCGCGTTCAAACATTAACTGCATTGAAAATTCTTGACACCAATCGTAAACGTGATATCATTATCTTTCTTTATGAAAATCATCTTATTCGTCATGATAAGTCACCACGTATTGAATTACGTGGTGCTGATCTGACAAATGTGAAATTCGGAGAATCATCGATAGAAATCTGTCTTTTAACTAACCTTTATTTGCCAGGAATCTATGCAAAGGGCATTATATTCGATGGTTGTGACTTAGCAGGTGCACGTTTTGATGATGCTTTAATGAATAACGCACAATTTTACTCATGTATATTAAACAATGCAATTTTTGTTCGAACAAATTTGACAAATGCAAAATTCGATGATAATTATATTTTTATGGCAGATTTTAGTAGTACGTTACTCACTGAAACCTCGATTAAAGGCGGCCTTCTTCAAGGTGTCAATCTAACAAATGCAGATCTATACAAAAGTGATATCAATGACGCTTTAATGTATCCGCTTAACTTTGGCGGTATAGAGCGAAATAAATTTCGCAACGCTCGATATCCCAATGGATCATTCAGTGACATGGATATGAAAAATTTACTCAACGAAACTGAATCTAAAGTTTGTTAAACGCGAATATTCTCCAATTTTTTCAAAAATTTTCTTTTAGTGTGCTCGAAATACAACAGTTGCTTGGATAAATGCCGTTAGTCATAAACAGTTGGCTATCCTCAATGGTAATCAAATGAATGTTGGAAATGATTGCTTCTTTGTACTTGATCATGATCATGATCAGATTGCTTTGTTTGCAGTTAGAACTCAAGAGTATTCTCTTCTGATTGATTTAGAACAAGCGAAGTTCAATCTATCGGCGTTGATTGGTCTCAAAAACATAAATACGAATGATGAAGTAGTGATGACGGTGCATTTTGCGCAGGATAAAGGTGGATTTGATTCTGCACGTTCTGCGCGAAGTCAGTTATTTAGAGACGAAATATATTGATTTTAATACTTCGTTTTCGTGTTTAGAGTCAATCCAAAACGAAACGTCGATTCAGTTTCATTCGTTCATCCATGATATTATTCCTAAAACAAGATATCTTTACATAACTTTTTCATGCAATGTTGCTAGCGGCAGTAAGAATCAACAATGCTTATTCGACCAAGTAGAAATTTCAATATCCAACAAAGACATCTAACATATTTCTTAAATAGATAAAGAAAAAAGTGTTCTTTTTTATATACTCTCAAGAACAAGACGCTCTATCTCTATGTGATATAAAAGATAACCGATTTTATTCTTTCAAAGTTGAGAAGATACTTTACACTTTCTCATGTTGCTCTTTCTTCAATTCACTATCGTTTTCATATACACTCAAGCCAAACCATTGAAGGGCACCGGCTCCACAAGTCCGTCTAATCATTGTGATGAAATCGATCGTCTAAATGTTTTTTGGTACTATAATTGGTTGCCAAAATCGAACTGCACATCGAGTCCGAGAGCTCAATTCATTCCAATGATTTGGAGCGATGCCTTTCTGGACCAATTACCGTTAGCAAATAGCTCGGGTGCACCAGTTTTACTCACTTTCAATGAGCCAGATTTCGATCAGCAAAGCAACATGACTGTTGAACTTGCTGTTTCTCTTTGGCCACAAATTGAACGAGGAATCAGTTTTCAAATGAAAATCTCTTCACCCGCACCAACGTCTTCACCAGCTGGACAACGATGGCTCTTACAATTTTTAACTTTGTGTATACACTGTCGCATTGATATCATTGCCTTGCATTACTACAATGCTTGTGATGTAGACACTTTCTTCGCATTCCTTAACAGTTGGACAATTTTTGGTTTACCTCTCTGGCTCACTGAATTCGACTGCACGACGCGATCTGAAGAAGACAATATAAAATTTGCACAATCAATGATTCCTTTGATGGCAAAACGAGCACCATCATTGCAGCGCTTTGCTTGGTTTGCTACTCGTACTGATATAAAAGATAAGTATTATTACGGCTGTGCACTAATTAATGCAACGACATCGGAATTAACAGAACTCGGTAGTGTCTACCAAGCTTTGTGATGCATTGAGTCGACGATCGTAGTAATCAGTCGTCATGACTCAACTGCGTACTATTTGATCGTATTACAGGATGTGAGTGAGGACTGAATTTATTGAAATTACTGCAAAGTTCTATGTTAACTGAAAACATTTCTGTTCGAAAAAAGATTTAATAAGCACTTATGGAACTGAAGACTTTGTTGGTTCATAAGCGGTAAACGTTAAGTGTGAAATGCGCCCAAAAGAACAACATACAGAAAAATATTCAAATCAATCATTTATCGAACGTCTGATGCGATAGAATCGAATTGTCTTCAAGGCTATATGGGCAATTTTAGATTTTTCCAGAAGTCATTGATAGCGTTTTCTTTTCAATATGTTAAGATAGAATTCACAACGCTTGTCTGTCTGAATTTAAATAATCACAATGAAGTTTCTATAGGCGATATACTGTCTCTTCATTCTTCTGAAAATTTGTTAGTTAACACTTTTCGAAATGATAAATTAAGTTTGACTACAAACGTTGCATAACTTCCCAAACCATTGTTTGCTTGTCTTTTTACTCGAATGAATAATAATTCACCTCAACAAATGTTCATACACAGTTTGTCTCATATGTTCACGCATTCGTATCATTATAGCGTCAAAATATCGGATTTTCTGTTCCATATTATATTGAGCGTACCTTGATAGTTCCAATGGGAAATTTTCCAGGACAGAAATCGAATGTTCCTTCGTTTTGACCAAGGTTTGAATTCTCAATGTATCTTTTCGGTGTTACTCTTTCAATTTCTTGTTATTTATTTGCATTTTACTATCTTTTCACCGAGAAAGCAACTCGTCAAAACCTATATAATCATGCCATTATATTATTATTATAATATCATGTTGTCCTTGTCGCAATTTATTTACCAATGATATTAAACTTTATGCGCCTCGGTATTGTCTCACCATTTAATCGGACCGTGTGTGTTACCTAGCAGTATGTTGATATTGACCTATAGGTATGGTGCACTGTCACTCATCGTTTGGGCAACACTGGAACGAAATATTTTTGTTTTTCACACAAACTTTTTGTCAACTGCACGTCACCATCTGTTTATTCACCACACCTCATTAACCTCCTTCAGTCTTGTGGACAGGTTTTCGTTCCGACAGAGGCTTATTCTGGCACAATCTATCTGTACGCAAACTCTCCAGCTATTTGACTCATATGTTGATTACACATTACCAACTCTTTTGATACCCATTTGTAGTATCACACTCTTGGACCGATCGGTAAAACAAAAATAACGCTTACAACAGAATGTTATTTGGCGTCTGCGTCAGAAAATGATCATCAAAGCATACTGGTATCGATAGTCTAGATAATTTTTAATCTTCCTAACGTTCTGGTTTTTATTGCGCAAGTATCTGGATATCCGGCATTTGGCAGTGATATTTGGGCACCGTTTTTGATCGATAGGACATTTATTTCGTCAGTGACTGTGTCATTCACGGTTCTGCTGACATTACATAGACTGAGGAAAACGTTTCGCAATCTAGCCTTCTGGAAGACGCATCAACGAGCTGTCTTTCCAGGAAATACAACAAATTAAAAACGACGTTGTTATTATTTGATGGACGTCGTTACAAAATCTTAAGCTTAACAAAAATCGCCTCTGTAGAAACGGACCGGAAGTACTCACCGCACATGAGATTTAGTTACTGTATGAGTAAAGTACACGTTTAGTATCAAGTGTGAGTTTAATATAAACAGAAGGTGAAAAGTACAGGTGGCTCATACACAGAGCGCATGATAGAATATTGGCTGAGAAGAAACTCTGAGAAACGTAAGAAAAATGTAATCGGATGCGAGAACTATTTTGCTTAGTTGATGACAATAATCTATGAAAAAATCAAATTTACACGTCTGATTAAGTTCGACGTCGGAGATTCTTTATTTTCACTAGATAATTTTGGGTATATATAATACCTTAAAACAAAAAGAAAATGTGAAGTTATGGTTGAATGAGTTAATGTTCTATAGTAAACAAATATTCAGTCACTCGTTCTCTTTTTCAATCATCGTACCACTAAACTTGTTTCGGAGAAAATGTCCGAAGACGACATTCATCAGTGGAATATTGACTTGCACGGTAAATCTCCTGAAGAAATTATTCGTTGGTCATTAAATCGATTTGGATCTGACAAATCAATTGTATCGACGAGTTTCGGACCGTATACTGCAGTTTTTCTTCATATTGTCACGCAAATCAATCCATTCATTCCAATTCTTTGGATTGATCATGGTTACAATCGTGCATCAACGTATAAATATGTTGACAAGATTCAACAACTTCTCGATTTGAATCTTCAAGTTTATTCTCCTCGATTAACCGCAGCTCGTCGTGATGCTCTCTTCGGTCCATTACCAATTAATCTTGACAATGAATCTGCTTTACGAGAATTTAGTGCGTTAATGAAACTGGAACCCTTTTCACGTGCTATGAAGGAATTGAAACCTCAAGTTTGGTTCACTGGAATTCGTCGTACAGAGAATTCTCATCGAAAATCTCTCGATACTATTTCATTTGATTCCACATTTCATGTTTTCAAAATTAATCCTTTATTCTATTGGACCGATGAACAAATGAGCTCGTACCTTATCGAAAATAATCTTCCCAATGAATTGGACTATTTCGATCCAGCAAAAGGAGACGATCAGAGAGAATGTGGCCTACACACATCATGGGCTAAAAAATATATCTATAAACAGTGAAGACTTCGATTGTGGAGATTTTGTCGTCAACTGACTAAAATGCTATTGAAAGATTTTCAAAGCTATTTATCACACCCAAAAACATTTTCTACTAATTTCATTAATATGTAAAAAAATTGACATTTCATTTTGTTCGTCTCAGCCTTTGAGTATCATGATGGCCTGTTCTTAACTATGAGTATGTCTTTTTACGTATTCATAATTCGTATTTGATTATATTCAAATCAATATGGACACATGTCGACAATCAAGACTCGTATTTGTTCAAGAGAAAGAGTGTTCGGTAGGTTTGATAGATATTTGTTGTCTTTGGAGTTAATTACTTTATTACGTAATAACTGTATATGCTGAATTAGAAGATATTTTTTATCATGTTCATCAGCAAGTACTACTTATATAAATAAACAGAAAATCTCTAAGACGTTATGTTAATGTAATCCTGTAAAGTTAAAATTTTTTTGTCCTCTATCTCTTCATCTTAATGAATCCTCGATAAAAATCACTGAAATATCTTCGAAAACAAACGAGAACGGATTGTTCTCATGGGCAGCTTCTCGGTATGTGTGTATTATGAGGTAGAAGCACTGCCACCTTGTTGATTTTCCCTTAACCGACAACAACAAGTATGTCAAATGCCAGCAGCACCAAAGGTATCGATACAAGTTCTACAATCATCTTAACATGAAAGTAGACCCTTGAGAATAAGTGTGATTGCCAACAAATCTATTAGCAGTTTTTGCCTTTGATAACCAGTATAAGTTGATGAAGATCACTAAATACTTCAATAATATATTATACCACATTCAAAGCTAACGTTAGAATATAGAGTATACTGTTGGCTATATTTGTAATATGAAAACTATGTCATTTTATGTCTTCAAGTTTTGAAGTTCATCGAATAGTTAATTTATTTTTCTTTGAAAATAAAAGCAATTACAAAGACATTTTGATCAGGCGTCCTTTTCGACAGGTATATACTGGATTGTCATCTCCTTCTTTAAGCTTGTTCTGAGTTAAGCCATGCACACAAATATCAGCATCGATGGTGCTAATATTGAGTCCTACTAACGTAACACCAAAGTATAGACTGCAACTAGTATTAAAGGCGTACAATTCCATTCCCAAGTGGTCGTTTACGAAGACGAGCTGAGTCGCACAAATGAGAAGCTATAACCATTACGAATCAACTAACAGTTTGATTACGGTAATACATTTTAAAAACCTGTGTATGGCGAAAGATTTGTTGACATGAGAGGTAAATGTTGCTCTTTTGGATATTGAATGTTAGATAGCTTAGCATGAGTAAGATATTCTTGGATTTCTTTATAAACTGATTGATATGCATAGTTCTTTGAAATAGAAATACATGGACATGATCGTAGTCCATTGACATGCCCAATCTTCATACCACACTTTTTGAAAAATTTGTCTATTGAGTACGAAAAACTGTTCAAATTAGATGAAATTAGGGTGCGATATCATCGTTCAAGTAATTAAGAAATTATATGCCTAACCGTGAAGAATTAGCAGACGAAGTTTTGCTTTTCACCACTTTTGATTGAAAATTTCTTTATGTTTAGTAGATGGTCTTGATGAGACAAAATTGTCGTCCGATGGCGTAGTCTACAATAACCAAAACGATATGGTTCAGTGAACATATTGCAAAAGTGCCTACAGGACGACGTTTGGATATAGTTGCTTTAGTGAGTTGACGAATAGGTAAGGCAAATGTTTACCAACAATGAATGTGCAAGAGAACGAATTGTTAAGTTGAACTCGTTATATTCACCATGAAGGGAAAGAATAGTACGAGGTTATATTCACAGAATTCGATTAGCTTACAGCGTATTTAACGCAGAAGATAAAACCATACTCGATAATTCCACTACTGGTTGGTTTTCTCCAGTCACTCATGATAAATTTCGCGAAATTCCAATCGAAACGATCCAATAGATATCGGTCGAGATCAGCGCTTCTCTATCAAAATGTGGGTTTATCATGTAAATTAGGTTAACTTCTCACGGCAAATCCGTCTTTTTTTCTTTATTTTTCTAGAGAAAATTTAATAGCTTACGTTTTGATCTAAAAAGTGTCGAGAGAAAGCTCGCACTACTGATTCATCTACTTCACATCAACGTGTTTATCGAAACTCTCCGCATGAAATTAATATCCAACAATTTCTTAGCACACATCACTCCAAAATCTAATAAATACTACTGTCGATCGTCTCAAGATGCTCAAAAGCACCGATGATATCAATGGTATATACTTATTAAAGTATAACAATTATTTATTTTTCGATTGGTTATATTGTGAACTGACACCCAATCACATCACCAAACCTGCTAAGGCCCATCCTAGTATTATGTTCTCAGATTCCATCAGCGGCAGACAGTCTAAATGCTAAGAGTCGAATACTAAAAAACAAAATGTTGTACGTCAAATAAAAAGTAAAGAAATTACATTGCTCAGACATCATACACTGCTACGTCAAACAGGTCCAGTAATACCTGTTTCATGGATTCTGGATCAATGTCATCCGGTAAGTCTTTCCTAGTTTCTTTTGATTTCAGTTAACATGCCATTTACCCCTTTCAACAAGTCACTTGTGTGATACAACAGAGCATTTACATCAGAATCACGTCATCTACGAGTCAATGGCCGTGAATTTAAGTCGCTAAAAATGCGCCGGTATAGTAATTACTATTCACGACCAGAATATAACTCACGTTGATTTATGTCGCCACTGTGTCGAAGCTTTTGGACTTTAATGCAACTTTTTTTCGAGTTCTACTGTCGTAAAGTTCGCGTCATTGTTCACTTTTCCTATATTTGTTCATATATATATGGTCTATGGGGATTGTTGATTGCTTTTTATGTGGTATTAAAATCAAGATAGTAGATAGAACACAATAATTGATTACGCGATAAGATTTTCATTAACATTATTCGTTTTTTAACCTTCTGCAATCATTATGAGCACTAATCTATTAAAATGGGTTTGTTGATCCGTTATCATATCAGTCTGACTGCAATATGTCACATTTAGTTGATGTCTTAATTGTTGTGCAACTTGACATAAATGGAAAACTATTTCTGAAATAGTTTTTATCATTATTGTAGGAAAAATATCACAAGACTTTGAAATATAATGGTAGTGAATGTCTCAAGTGGCGCATGTTTGGACAGAACTGTGTAGTGAAGATTTGTACGATACTGGACAACAAAGATATCGTCAATTTGATTACATTTATATACAAGTTAGTTTAGAGAATATTGTCGAAAGTATACAATTGTATTATTCTTACAGGGAACATGGCGCTAACAATAGGAAGAAATACTTTGGAAGCGATATCAAAAATATCAGACGAAACATGCTCAATCGAATTTACGCAACAAACGAAAGCTGTAATCGAGCAAATTTCGGAATAGTCGCATATTTCTCTGATAGGTACTTTATTCCGGATTTTCTCGATAAATCATCAATGATACTCTATAGTATTCAAATACGGAGTATAGAACGATTTCTGGAGAGATAAGCTTCAGTCTGTTGTCAAAAAACCGTATGATCACAATCCTATTGAATTTTCTATTTGTGTAGAGAAATTCCATTAATATGTTAATTTGTTCTATTCTGTTCTTTTTTTATTTTCTTCATCTCCAGCTCTGAAGGTTACGATGATTCGTTCGTATTTAAAGTAGGTACTTAAACAAACATCTTTTCTTCATTCAATACTCATATTTAATTATATTCAAGTCAAGATGAATCCACGCTCACAACATAAGCTTAGATCTATTCTAGAAAGAGAAACTCCGGTAGATTTAGTAAAGTTTCCCTATCTTCCACAATTAGTTACTCTTTTTATTAGGTGATATCCGTATATGAGGTACGCGAAAGTTTTTCATCATGTTCATCGACAAGCAGTGTTTATACAAACATATCAGAACCCCGAAATGTTTATCTGAATACCATTCAATTGAAAAATGCAAATGGAAAAGTTTCACCTGCTTCATCACTTCAATCAACCGATTCAACTGTTTTACCATCACTTCACAAAGAAAATTCGTACGACATGACATTAACCTGAAAATGTCTTTCTTCTGTCTTTTCATCTTAATAGATCTTCAACACAGGTCATTCAAATACCTCCAAAGGCAAAGCAGAGAGAACCATTCTCGTTGTCAAAAGTGCTCATCATTATTGCAATGATTTTTCTCGGCATATGCGCATTAGGAGTAGGAATCACTACCGTTATGTTGATTATTTTGCAACCAACAACAACCACCATAATAACCACGACGACGACAAGTACGACGAGCACGACAAGTATGCATATTGCTTTCCAAGATAAAGAATTACTTTTGAGGCAATAGGTTCCACTTCAACAACTTCTACAAGCACAACAAGTACTAGTGAGTATCTTTGTAACTAATCAAATGAGATCAAATTCAGTGACTTTCTCTGACAAAATACCAAGGCATCTTTGAAATTCAATTTAGCATCAACAACAAATGCTGTGTGTTCAACTATACCTGATACATGGTACACAACATCCGCTACGATTCCAGGGCAATGTATAAACTATACAGTGGACACCGATGCGACACGTCGGTATTCATATACTGCATCAACTTCTTACTGTGATATTTCCTGGCCATTTAGCAACCGTATTGTGTGGATGCGATTTCAAGGTGCAGCTGGCTCGATGGTCGTCAAAATACCAATATCCAATAACTTTTGTGGAACATTTTATACAGGCTGGTACGCCGGAAACTATCCCCTGACAGTCTATACAACTGCAACAAGCATTGCTTGTTTTTACTTTTCGAGTGTTAACCAATGCGGAACATGCAGACTCATGTCCGTTACTAACTGTGGAAGTTTTTATGTTTTCGGTCTCGTTGCACCTCCTTTTTGTAACTGTCGCTATTGTACAAGTTAATTTTTCCTACATATAAGAAGACTTCTCATCATATAATAAATCCGATTAACACATACGCAGTGAAGGTCATTACGACTTTATCAAAACATGTTCTTTGTTTCTTTCTTTCTCGTAAGTTCTATGCATACAAATGAATTTATTTGCCTATTATAATAAGACAGTCTCTGCAGATCATCTATTTTTATATGTAAAGTATCAGACACGTCGTAATAATATGTTGCCAAGACGCGATAGGTGGAGACTATATAAATTCTTTTTCTGCGTCTATATTTTATTTGATTGAATTTATTTTATAGAAATGAATAGGCATCACTCTTCCCACGAAATGTTTCCTCGTAAACAACAAACTTCATCTCAACGGAAAGAAATGAGCATACACTTGAAAACGAATGAGAAAACACCGCCGATCGCAATAGTTGAACTTCAGCGAATTACTCGACAAAAACGTTGTTCGTCGCGGTGGATTATTGGTTCGACAATATTTATTCTCGTTGCTATAACATGCATTGTCGCATCGCTTGTTGCACTTTTCATAACTATTGATCAATCCAAAACAACGACAACGACAACGTCGACTACAACAACAACAACAACTACCACTACTACCAGCACTTCAAGTATCTATTCAAAGTTCTATCTAGAAAAAAATCATAAAATATTACTTTTATATTCATAGCTACTTCGATAACAACGACAAGTACAACTTGTAAGTTATTTTTCAATAAATAAGTCTTGATCTCTTATTCAACTAGTATACGCAGTGTATTATATAAAATTTTTATTTAGCAACAACAACATTTCCGATATGCTCTCCGTCACTAACACCTATAACATGGTTCGAACCATCAACGACAATTCCGCCACAATGTTCCACTTATTTGACGATTTCAGATAGTACGAGACTTCCTTCTTACTATTCGGGATACTACCCGAGTTGTGATAATTCTTGGCCATTCTCTTCTACCTCATTTATATGGATAAGATTTCAAAATGGGAGCGATCATAATTTAATGGACTATCCAGTATCAACAGGTTATTGCGATGCAACATATCCAGGCTGGTACGCTGGTCTTTACCCCTCAACCTTTTACACTACAGCCACAAGTATTGTCTGTTTCAATGATGGCTCGAATAATTGCAGGTGGTGCACACCAGTCAAAGTAACCAGTTGTGGAAATTACTATGTTTTCGCTCTTCTTAGTGCGCCCATCTGTGCTGCTCGCTATTGCATTATATAACTTGAAAGCTCGTTTTTTTTTACAAAACTAATTATTTTCATTCTGATTGATTTCAAAAGTACAATAAAAAAAACCTGGACTAATTCAAGAAAGATTTGACCATTTGCTAAATCGCTTTACACAATAGTCGTTTTCCCGTTTATTCAGATATCTCTAAAAACCAGTATTGGTCACTAAAATCTGCCTTCATTTCGTTTTATAGGAATCTTGACGTGTCGACGACAGCGCGAAAAGTGGAACAGTTTCGTAGCGACTCGTTCGATAACCACAATCAAAATGTTGGTCGACTAATCAATAACAACATTATTATCCGATAATCATTTCTTGTTTGGTAGTTTCAATTGCTCGAATGGATTTTTCTATGTACTTTCGGATGCATACGCGATTATTTCTAAAACTTTACATAATCGTATGAAACAATCTGTCGATTGACTTCCCGCGACTGCGACATGCGATAAGGCAACTCAATTGTTGTTCATTCTAAACAGACAATCAACGCGAATACGTTTGGTGTGGATCAAGCGTATCAATGAAGAGCCCAAATGGCTCAATCTATTTGATATCACTACGTTTTTGCGTTATAGAATTTCTTTAGAGCATATTTCATCGTTTAGTTCGATGGAATGACATATAACTGAGTCATCGAAGTTCTCTTAAAGATATTTTGACGGTCACACCTTCGCGAATACATCGGAGGAGCTCCTTTTTTCTCAAACCTGAATCAAATATACATAAATTAGATTTCCAATTTGTTCTACCGCGCGCGCAAAACAAAGAAAAAGAAAGACGTAAGGTCATTCATAGCTTTCTTCTCTCGTTTTCTGAATACTTAAGACTAGTCTATAAGTGGTAAAAAGGGAAAATTATGTCATCACCGTCTTAACGAATCCATAAATGAATCTGATTGGCGTTCCATTCATCTCTTGTCATCGTACTAGCTGAACTGAAAATATCTTGTGAAGCTCGGATAGTTTTATTTTCATTCCTCCTATCTGAATATGTGCCAGAAGTATGATCTGTATCATTTCTAATCTGAACAACATTCAATGCGCGCAAGTTTAGCATCGAATAAGCTAAATCAATTACGTCCATCGAATGTTCAGCATCAATCCGAATGTAGATCTGGTCAATACTTTGCATTGTTGGCTATTGAACCAATGATCATGGTTGCGTTCGACATATTCTTGCAGTTCAATGGAAAGGCAACGTACATTACAGAATTGAATCCGATCTAGTATCGAACACGGTTTGAATGAGCAGTAATAGTGCAGTTGTGGCACACGACTATAGCACTAGTAATCAGTTTCTTCGGGAGATGCTGATTTAGATATGACTTAAGGGTGTGATATGTTCTCCCACAAATGCTCATTGACATCGACGAAAAAATTATGTCGAAACAGCTTTAGTATTCATGCCAATTATCAGCAATTCTATTGCCTAAAATATTGTGCAAATTGCCCAAATACGTATCTACTGATTCGACCATCAAATGTCGTGGATTTGGCGTAGATCTCAAAAGTTTTTCCATGGTAAACGAAGCGTCGCAAGCATAGAGCTTCAATGAAACAAGTGATTTGAACTGCCNTAACACATACGCAGTGAAGGTCATTACGACTTTATCAAAACATGTTCTTTGTTTCTTTCTTTCTCGTAAGTTCTATGCATACAAATGAATTTATTTGCCTATTATAATAAGACAGTCTCTGTAGGTCATCTATTTTTATATGTAAAGTATCAGACACGTCGTAATAATTTGTTGCCAAGACGCGATAGGTGGAGACCATATAAATTCTTTTTCTGCGTCTATATTTTATTTGATTGAATTTATTTTGTAGAAATGAATAAGCATCACTCTTCCCACGAAATGTTTCCTCGTAAACAGCAAATTTCATCTCAACGGAAAGAAATGAGCATACAGTTGAAAACGAATGAGAAAACATCGCCGATCGCAATAGTTGAACTTCAGCGAATTACTCGACAAAAACGTTGTTCGTCGCGATGGATTATTGGTTCGACAATATTTATTCTCGTTGCTATAACATGCATTGTCGCATCGATTGTTGCACTTTTCATAACTATTGATCAATCAAAAACAACGACAACGACAACGTCGACCACAACAACAACAACAACTACGACTACTACCAGCACTTCAAGTATCTATTCAAAGTTTTATCTAGAAAAGAATCATAAAATATTACTTTTATATCCATAGCTACTTCGATAACAACGACAAGTACGACTTGTAAGCTATTTTTCAATAAATAAGTCTTGATTTCTTATTCAACTAGTATACGCAGTGTATTAAATAAAATTTTTATTTAGCAACAACAACATTTCCGATATGCTCTCCGTCACTAACACCGATAACATGGTTCGAACCATCAACAACAATTCCGCCACAATGTTCTACTTATTTGACGATTTCAGATAGTACGAGACTTTATTCGTACTATTCGGGATACTACCTGAGTAGTGATAATTCTTGGCCATTCTCTTCTACTTTATTTATATGGATAAGATTTCAAAATGGGAGCGATCAGAATTTGATGGACTATCCAGTATCAACAGGTTATTGCGATGCAACATATCCAGGCTGGTACGCTGGTCTTTACCCCTCAACATTTTACACTACAGCCACAAGTATTGTCTGTTTCAATAATGGCTCGAATAATTGCAGGTGGTGCACACCAGTCAAAGCAACCAGTTGTGGAGATTACTATGTTTTCGCTCTTCTTAGTGCGCCCATCGGTAGTGCTCGTTATTGCATTATATAACTTCGAAGCTCTTGATTTTACAGAACTAATTATTTTGATTCTGATTAATTTCAAAAGTAAAATAAAAAAGAATGTGGACTAATTCAAGAAAGATTCGACCATTTCTTAGATCTCTTTACACAATGATCGTTTTTCCGTTTATTCGGATATCTCTAAAAAGCAGCATTGGTCACTAAAATCTGCCTTCATTTGATTTTATAGGAAACTTTACGTAATCGTATGAAACAATCTGTCGATGAACTTCTCGCGACTGCAACATGCGATAAGTCAATTCAGTTGTTGTTCATTCTAAACAGACAATCAACGCGAATACTTCCGGTGTGGATCAAGCTTATCAATGAAGAGGTTGTGCGCTATAGAATTTCTTTAAAGCATATTTTATCGTTTAGTTCAACGGCCACACGATCGCGCGAATACACGGAGGGAGCTCCTTTTTGGTATTTGTATTCATGAGGAAAACTCAGATCTCTTTTTTTTGAAAACTGAGCCAGATATACAAAAACTAAATTTCCAACTTGTTCTACCGCGTGCGCAAAACAAAAAAAAAAGAAAGACCCAAGATCATTCATAGGTTTCTTCTCTCGTTTTCTGAATACTTAAGACTGTTCCAAAAGTGATAAAAAGGGAAAATTGTATCATCACCGTTTTAGCGAATCCATAAATGAATCTGATTGGCGTTCCATTCATCTCTTGTCATCGTACTAGCTGAACTGAAAATATCTCGTAAAGCTCGCATAGTTTTATCTTCATTCCTCCTATCTGAATATGTGCCAGAAGTATAATCTGTACATTCAATGCGCGCAAGTTTAGCATCGAATAAATTAAATCAATAACGTCCATCGGATGTTCAGCGTCTGCCGAATGTAGATCTGGTCAATACTTTGCATTATTGGCTATTGAACCAATGATCATGGTTGCGTTCGACATATTCTTGCAGTTCAATGGAAAGACAACGCACATTACAGAATTGAATCCGATCTAGTATCGAACACGGTTTGAATGAGCAGTAATAGTGCAGTTGTGGCACACGACTATAGCACTAGTAATCAGTTCCTTCGGGAGATGTTGATTTAGATATGACTTAAAGCTGTGATATGTTCTCCCACAAATGTTCATTGACATCGACGAAAAAATTATGTCGAAACAGCTTTAGTATTCATGCCAATTATCAGCAATTCTATTGCCTAAAATATTGTGCAAATTGCCCAAATACGTATCTACTGATTCGACCATCAAATGTCGTGGATTTGGCGTAGATCTCAAAAGTTTTTCCACGGTAATCGAAGCGTCGCAAGCATAGAGCTTCAATGAAACAAGTGATTTGAACTGCCATAGTAAATCATCAAAAACCGAATTGCTCATTGATTTCTATGGATAAATATTTGAGACAGGGCGGCGTATGCACAAATAGTCCTAACAACATATCGGAACGAATATTTCCAGACTGAACGATCAGACGATTTAAAAATACTGCTGTTGCTATCGGATTATCAACACATAGTCTTGCAAGGAAGTTGATGTCAATAATACCAACGAACTAATTGTGGAAGTTCTCAAATACTGTTAATCAGCAACTGATACGTCTCGTCAGTCACTCTTATATAGCATTCTTCGAAATGAAATGGTATATTTCGCTCAAAATAGTGTTCGATCAAACCAGGCGTTTCATCCTTATTTGAGAAGTGAACTGAAATAATACGATCAGGGCTTAAACATATCAGCTGTGAGAAAATGCTCTTCGATACCGACTTGATAAGAAAAATAACGAGTTCAATCGATATTTAAGACCACAGGAAGCTTAAAAAAATTGGTCATCGCCAATGAACTCAAACAGGTACAATAGTATTTCATTGTACAATCATTCCAAGCTCATGATCCACAATGTCAAATATTGAAGCGAAACACGATGAGTCAATTAACATGCAAGATCTAAATAGTAACCATTCACACATACAGAAAAACGGGTTACATAAGAATAATGGAAACTAGACACCTAAAAATTGCTATTATTTCTCATCGTAAAGATAAATTTACATATGATAGAATGTAAAAGGCTCCATCAATCAGATGTCTATCGAAAAAGATCGCGCTTGTCGACGATGCAATTCTCGTTTTTCCTTCTGAATAACTGAATTCCACTTTTGAGTTTGACACTATTCAATATCTCAACATGTATCTTGTAAATTACGCATTCATCCTTTTGTAGCTCTTTTTTGCACGTGTCTTTTTTTCTGATTTTAAAAAAGAACAAAAGAGTTGCTAAATAGTTTTTTTTGAAAATTAGAATTTTGACGGGTGAAGTATACGGATCTTTCACAATACTTTTTATTCACTTCGTTCAGTTTTCACGACAAGCACTACTGAATCTTGATAAAAGATGAAAAACTAAGCATTTTACTAATTGTTTTTATGAACAAATGCTTTACACTGCTAGAAACTGTTATGACCGAGAGAAATATTTCAGAAAACTTTTATAAAGAATGATTACAATAGAAAACGTGACAGCGAGAGAAAAAAATATGTAAAAATAAAAATGAATTTTTTCGTTTCCGTCTTGATCTGTTTGTTCATGTTACCGCTCGAGTGAGATTGATCGTACAAAATTATCACACATATGACATAGGAGAAGAGAAAAGCTTTCTCGTTCATGTTACTGTGGCAATACTTAAGATAACATTAAAGTGATTTTATTATTCTGAATGAAAAGTGAGTAACTTATGACTATTTCGTTAATATTTAAACGTCATACATGTACAAATTACAAAGCATAAAATAAATAAGATTTCTCTTTCTTCAGTCAATATGACTTTTATGGATATGTTAATACCAATTGGCTAGTGAGACTCCAACATTGTCGCCACCTAAGTTTGTTACGACAATATCGGATTTACTATCGAAATTAATGTCAGCCACAAACAATGAAAACGGCTGTGAGCCAACTGCAAAGGTTTGCTGAGAGAGGAATGTGCCATTGTCGGTGTTCAGGAAAATACCAACGTTGTTTGTGCCACGATTTACGACAATAATATCAAGTTTTCCGTCATTATTCATGTCATTGACAAATACACAATACGGACGCGAACCATTTCCAGTTGGATAAGTTATTTGAGAACGAAATGTTCCATTACCATAACTGAATAGAACGCCTACATTGCGATTGCCACTATTTGCGACAACAATGTCAAACTTTCCATCGCTGTTCATGTCTTCAACAAACACAGAATACGGGTTCGAATTAGCTCCAGTCGAATAAGATACTTGAGAACGAAACGTGCCATTGCCATAGTTGATAAAAACGCCAACACTATCATCACCGTAATTTCCAACAATAATATCTGGCTTATCATCTCCATTGACGTCCAGTATATACACGCTTTGTGGATTAGAACTAGTTGAATATAACATTTGAGGACGAAACGTACCATTTCCGAAATTAAGCAACACACCAACACTATCAGTACCATAATTGACAACGACAATATCGGGCTTCTGATCATTATTAACATCAGAGACTGACACACACGCCGGCTTTGAATTACTTCCAGTTGAATATTTTGATGAAAAAATAAATGTACCATTACGAATGTTAAAGAAAACACCAACATTATCAGCTCCTTGATTTGCAACAATAATATCAGGCGCGTTGTCACCATTAACATCAGTCACCGACAAAGAATTAGGATTGGAAAGGCTTCCAGTTGCAGGTATATAATTTATTGGGGAACCAAAAGTACCATTTCCGGTGTTCAAGAAAATGCCAATCGTATCAGATCCAAAGTTTCCAACAGTGATGTCCAAGTTATTGTCTTGATTGACATCAGCGACAAAAACAGGTGCCGGATATGAATTAATTCCCGTTGGATATGCAACTTGCGGCGAAAATGTCAATTTAAATTGAGCTATCGCAGAAGAGAGTATTTCATTCTCGAAAAGACTTATTTGTCAATGCAAATCAGTTACCTGTGGTGGTCGACGTCGTCTGAGTTGTTGTTGTTGTTGTTGATGTTGATCCTTGGAAGATAAGAGAAGAATATTGTATTGCTGCGGTTATCACAACTGATGTGGATATATATGTATTGAACTTACTATCGGATTGGAAACTTTGTATTAGTATTGATGTTCGATTGATAAACTTGAAAGTACAGCGAACATTTGATGTTATCCAAATCGAAGTAGAGTTATAACTGAATAGTTGACAAGTCTGATTCATATGAAAATAATTTAAAGCAACTATAAGTGATTGGTTTAATGTTAACAATAATGCACATGTGCATTGCTCGAGAGTTACATTGNCGTCAGTCACTCTTATATAACATTCTTCGAAATGAAATGGTATATTTCGCTCAAAATAGTGTTCGATCAAACCAGGCGTTTCATCCTTATTTGAGAAGTGAACCGAAATAATACGATCAGGGCTTAAACATATCAGCTGTGAGAAAATGCTCTTCGATACCGACTTGATAAGAAAAATAACAAGTTCAATCGATATTTAAGACCACAGGAAGCTTAAAAAAATTGGACATCGCCAATGAATTCAAACAAGTACAATAGTATTTCATTGTACAATCATTCCAAGCTCATGATCCACAATGTCAAATATTGAAGCGAAACACGATGAGTCAATTAACATGCAAGATCTAAATAGTAACCATTCACACATACAGAAAAACGGGTTACATAAGAATAATGGAAATTCGACGTCTAAAAATTGCTATTATTTCTCATCGTAAAGATCAATTTACATATGATAGAATGTAAAAGGCTCCATCAATCAGACGTCTATCGGAAAAGATCGTGCTAGTCGACGATGCAATTCTCTTTTTTTCTTCTGAATAACTGAATTCCACTTTTTGAGTTTGACACTATTCAATATCTCAAAATGTATTTTGTAAATTACGCATTCTTTTTTTTGTAACTCTGTTTGCATTTGTCTCTTTATTTCTGGTTTTAAAAAAGAACAAAAGAGTTGCTAAATAGTTTTTTTCAAAATTAGAATTTTGACGGGTGAAGTATACGGATCTTCCACAATACTTTTTATTCCCTTCGTTCAGTTTTCACGACAAGCACTACTGAATCTTGATAAAAGATGAATAACTATAAGCATTTTACTAATTGTTTTTATGAACAATACTTTACACTGCTAAAAACTGTTACGATTGAGAGAACGGTCGTGGCATGGCTGAAAGAAATATGTCAGAAAACGTGACAGCGAGAGAAAAAAATATATAAAAATAAAAATAAAGTTTTTCGTTTCCGTCTTGATCCGTTCCACTGGAATTCACATCCGTAAATCCGATTCCATATGATCAAAGAACATTTCTCATCTAATCTACGTATATAAGGATAGTCGCATATCTGCAATATTATCTTCCGTTTTGATGTTTCCAAACAACGACTATCAATTCCAGACTATCGAGTAAAACGTTCTTAGAAGAGCTATAAAAGAAGTCGAACTGCCCATGTTACCGCTCGAGTGAGATTGATCGTACAAAATTATCACACATATGACATAGGAGAAGAGAAAAGCTTTCTCGTTCATGTTATTTTGGTAATATTTAAGATAATATTAAAATGATTTTATTGTTCTGAATGAAAAGTGAGTAACTTATGACTATTTCGTTAATATTTAAACGTCATACATGTACACACTACAAAGGGTAAAGTAAATAAGATTTCTCTTTCTTCAGTCAATATGACTTTTATGGATATGTTAATACCAATTGGCCAGTAAGACTCCAACATTGTCGCTACCTAGGTTTGTTACGACAATATCGGATTTACTATCGAAATTAATGTCAGCCACAAACAATGAAAACGGCTGTGAGCCAACTGCAAAGGTTTGCTGGGAAAGAAATGTGCCATTGCCGGTGTTCAGGAAAATTCCAACGTTGTTTGTGCCACGATTTACGGCAATAATATCAAGTTTTCCATCGTTATTCATGTCATTGACAAATACACAATACGGACTCGAACCACTTCCAGTTGAATAAGTTATTTGAGAACGAAATGTTCCATTACCATAGCTAAATAGAACGCCTACATTGCGATTGCCACTATTTGCGACAATAATATCAAACTTTCCATCGCTGTTCATGTCTTCAACAAACACAGAATACGGTTTCGAATTACCTCCAGTCGAATAAGATACTTGAGAACGAAACGTACCATTGCCATAGTTGATAAAAACGCCAACATTACCATCACCGTAATTTCCAACAATAATATCTGGCTTATCATCTCCATTGACGTCCAGTATATACGCGCTTTGTGGTTTAGAACCAGTTGAATATAATATTTGAGGACGAAACGTACCATTTCCAAAATTAAGCAACACACCGATATTATCAGTACCAAAATTGACAACGACAATATCGGGCTTCTGGTCATTGTTAATATCAGAGACTGACACACACGCCGGATATGAACTACTTCCAGTTGAATATGTTGACGAAAAAATAAATGTACCATTACCAATGTTAAAGAAAACACCAACATTATCAGCTCCTTGATTTGCAACAATAATATCGGGCGTGTTGTCACCATTAACATCAGTCACCGACAAAGAATTAGGATTGGAAATGTACCCAGTTGCAGATATATAATTTATTGGGGAACGAAATGTACCAGTTCCGGTATTCAAGAAAATGCCAATCGTATCAGATCCAAAGTTTCCAACAATGATGTCCAAGTTATTGTCTTGATTGACATCAGCGACAAAAACAGGTGCCGGATATGAACTAATTCCCGTTGGATACGCAACTTGCAGCGAAAATGTCAAATTAAATTGAGCTATCGCAGAAGAGAGTATGTCATTCTCGAAAAGACTTATTTGTCAATGCAAATCAGT
This sequence comes from Adineta ricciae, assembly GCA_905250025.1. Classification (NCBI taxonomy): domain Eukaryota; kingdom Metazoa; phylum Rotifera; class Eurotatoria; order Adinetida; family Adinetidae; genus Adineta; species Adineta ricciae. The sequence goes on from CAJNOJ010000247.1 coordinate 91,362, forward strand.
TACCTGCGGTGGTCGACGTCGTCTGAGTCGTAGTTGTTGTTGATGTTGATCCTTGGAACAAAAGAGAAGAATATTGTATTGCTGCGGTTGTCACAACTGATTGGGATATATATGTGTTGAACTTACTATCGGATTGGAAACTTTGTATTAGTATTGATGTTCGATTGATAAACTTGAAAGTACAGCGAACATTTGATGTTATCCAAATCGAAGTAGAGTTATAACTGAATAGTTGACAAGTCTGATTCATGTGAAAATAATTTAAAGCAACAGTAAGTGATTGGTTTAATGTTAACAATAATGCACATGTGCATTGCTCGAGAGTTACATTAACCAATGTTGTATTGATTGTGGCAACCATTGTATTATTTTCCATTTTACCAATATAAACAGATTGTACAATAGAAAATAATGATAAAATAACGATTATGCAGAACATCTTCTATTCGCACAACTGTTTCTCCAACAATTATTACATGAACGTTTCTGATTATTTAGCTCTTTTCAATGTTTGAAGTTGCCTTCAGTTAAATATTTAATTAAAAGAAAGAAAAAATATGCTTTTTACATGAAACAATTGTCAGGAAACCTTCAATATACTTACATTAACAATAATCATAAGAAAGAAAACAAATAAAAATACAATTTCCTGAATTTTGTTTTACGCAAGATAGATAAAGCATCGCTCTGTTTTTTTGTCATCCTGTTTACACGTGTTCTTCTTTGTTGATGATTACAACAAAATAAATTATTTCAACAGATTTTCCTGTTACGATTGGCATAGCAACAGTTAAAAATACACAGTATTCATTCTCTATATCGTGTGAACAAAGTAAAAGTACAAAAGGTAAATGTAGTGGATATTTTGATTCTTTATTATATATCATCGGAAGTTGTCAAACTTGAGAATGAAGCAATCTTAAGATACGATAATCCTGTAATTAAACAATGGAGCTTGTTCGCGATATTGCATATTGTTTGATTGAAATCTATCCTGCTTCATCTACAATGAAAATTATCTTCACAGATCTTTCGGCAAAAATTTACAGAAGAGAAAAAAAAGAAATTTGTTGTTTCCTTTTCCAACAATGGCAATTAATTTGTCTAATTCTTGTTTAAGACAGATAGAAACCAGAAAAATAAGTAACTAATATTTCCCATTATAATTTTGTCTGAGCTGGGGCACCGCTACTCCTCATGCGTAGTATTGAGATTAATGAAAGTAAAAGTGCCAATATCCACTTTTCTATTTCTGAAATTATTGATAAAATCAATGCAAGTATCTGTGCACACACATGCGATACTAGCAAATGTCCTACAATTAAGTGTTAACGAAAGGTATGAACTACACACAAATAGAATATCAGTAAATATTTTCGTTGAAAGGAGGAGGAGGAGAAAAAATCGAAGAGTTCTGCATCTTTTAGATGAAAGCTTGATTTGTAGAAAAATAGAGCTATCGGCTTGAAGAAGTACTTTATCGGTGAATTCTAATCGGATATCACCGTATGATATATTAATTAAAACCGAATTGAGATCTTTATATAACGAGCGTCTGACTCTTAATGGTTTCAGTGAAATATGTTTTGTGATGAGATCATCATCCGATGAAGGAACATGAATATACGACTATCAACCAGATATCGTGTTACTTAAAATCAGGGGAACAAATCTGCTTTACTCTTATAAGATTTACACACGATTGGATTGATCGACGAATATCGAAAACAATGGTATAAACAAGTCCGTACCGCTCTTGAAACGAACTCTCACACTAGTATCGTAGTAAAACTGAGCAGTTACAGCTCGGATACAAGTAACATATTACTTGCATTCATCTAAAAATAGAGTTTTTTTTTCTAAGATGGCACAAGTCAGTACGAAGAGAACATCCCTGATTTTCCCGTCTATATGTTATATTCAAAGAAAATAGAAGATAATGTGAGAAAATACGATACTTTTTAGCTCTTTCATATTCTTCAAAGGCTTTTAGTTTTCAAATCAGTCCCACAAACGATCCATTAACAATCGAGTGCATTTCTGACACTCTCGGTTTTTTTTATTTTTGGACGCACTAATTCACAATTAGTAGAAGTTCTGAGAATTACGCAGACGATAAGGTCTATGAGTCATTGACGCCTTTCGTTTCTTCGGAAGCATAATGTCAAGACGAAAAGGTTCTGTTCTAATTCATTCATTCGTTATATTATCGTTTATAATGATTTATAGTCATTGTATCAATAATCATGTAGTAGGCAATGGTAAAGTTTTTGTTAACTTTCAGTATCAATGCTATTCAAATACTTCTTTCCTCGGTCAAATGTCGGTTCGGTGAAATCTTTTTTGTATTACCGCATGCATAGAAAATCCTAATTGCCGAACATCAACATTCGATACCGCAAATCGTAACTGTTTGCTGTACACAGAATTTACAGGGCTTGGACAGTTTATTTCAAATAACGGCATGGTAACTTTTCAAAGTCGAAGTAAGTGTTTCTCCTTGGAATTTTCCTGTTGTGCGATACATATTTACGATGTCTAAGTCAAAATTTACTACTGGCGATTTTTATGGGACAGAAGTGTTTTATCCGGACAATCGAGATCTGCTTTAAGCTGTACTATGTTCGACCATGAAGATAGGTTAATTTTAAGAGAATTAGCACTTTATCGAGGATCTAGTGTGATAGTTCTTCCCTGCTTTTTCTTCCATCAAAACATGTCGATTGACGGATACTTAAAATGAAATATATTTTCATTTATTAGGTCCAGGGAATTGTTTTAATTGGACGACTGAATATGATACTGATCATCCGTGGGGCGGTTTGGATAATATGGATGGAATAAATAAAACACAATGTTTTCGTTGGTGTGAAATGACAGTCAATTGTGTTGGCGCTGCAATTCGTTTAGCTTCTGGTTCTAATTCGACCGGGCACTGCTATGTTAAAGAAAACATTCAATTTTACTATCTAGTTCCTGTAGCTAACCTTGTGACTTGGTATTGTAGTTAGCAGTGGTGCGCAGTACCTTTCTCTTTATTATTAGCTTATGCATTCACTAATCCTAATATATCATTTTGAGAATTCCAGTTGAGTCATTTTTGTTCGCTTGAACTTCAATGCTTGGTACAAATATACTTGTGAAAATCTACTAATGCTGTTTGCTCTATCTATACTCAATACAATGTCTTGGCTTTTTAAAATGATGATCATATATGTAAAGAAACAAACTATATTTAGCATTTAATACTGCACGATACGTGGATTTTTCTGTCCTTTTCGTATTTGTTTAGAACGATGAAAAAACATATGCTTGAGTATTACGGCAAGGACTTTTCCATGGCATCGGTATCATTCTTCTCTTCATCCATGATGTTGTTTTTTTTCTATGTGTGAGTTAAACGTTTGATTTAAGCGACGACGGGTGACGGACGACGAATCATCGTTTTGTATAGATTCTGATCTTTAAATATCCTCACTCTCAAGAGTTTATTGATAGATAAACATACAATACTTAAACAATTATAGATCTACAGCGATAAATTATAGCAAGTACAACAAGCATTCATGAGTGTCATAATGTATTCTTTCGCGATTACAGCGCTATTTTGTGTTATTCACTTGCTTTGTAGTCATCTTTACTACTGCAACTCTCTGATTATTTCTCTTACACATAATCATTGCAAAGAATTCTTGGCGAAATTCATCAAATGTAATCATATACAATGGAAATGACAATATATGATATCCATACGATATGCAATCTGTAGATCGAAGAATGGTTCGGTTACTATCCGAAAAAAATGTAAATCCAATAGCTGCTGGTGTTGTCATGATGAAAAAGAGAACTGTAGTACTGACTAATGTAATAGTGATAGATCGATGTTGAATACGTGAATTTTGTAAAGTCGTTGTGCGTTGCAGCATTCGGAGATGATAGATGACACTACTGTTCAGTGCCATCATCAATGTCAATGGCAAGAGATTGTAAAACGCCAGTTTAACGTAATTCCAAGTGGGATAGAGTGTAAATAGTGATGAGTTAATGTTCACTGTACCATTTGGATTATAGTAGCAAGCGAAGATGATAATATGTAGATTGAGAAGAAAGAAAAATGTCAAAATACTTGCAATAACGATGAAGACATGTTTGGAATAGCTGAACCATGTTCGGTGAAGTTGACTTAATGTTAAGTATCGATCGAGACAGATAAATATGCGAAACCAAGCTGATGATTGGGATGCAAAATAGTTGAGGAACGAAAGGAATTTGCACGTACCGATAGAAGTTCTTTGAAGGAAAAAACCATAAATTGGATAAACATAATTGTCAAAGTTCCATCCGTATAACATGAGAATGTCAAAAACGGCAATGGTGCGCATATAATGAAGAACTGGCCTTACTTTCGTATTTCGAAATCTTGCACGACAAAGAATGATAAAGGTTAATGAGTTGAGTGATGTGCCGATAATCACCAAAGTCAGTGAAAAATAAGAAACAATGAGAACTTCTATTGATAATTTTTTGCCTATCACTTCTGTGGTATTATTCGTGGACATGATTGAGAACACCCTGTTTCACTGTGACTTTTTTTAATTGTTTTCTTCAAGAACTAAAAACGGTGTCACTAGTCTCCTAGACACAGCTCAGCTCAAAAAAGAATCCTGTTTTATTTTCTATCTTGCTTTCTTTTCAAGGACATACTTCAACGATATGTTGAATATCTAGAACGCAGAATAGAAGCTTCTCTGAATACGTCAGAAATTTGTCTTATTCTTCGTACTATATGGGAGAAATACAACAAATGTTAATTAACGTTGATTTTAACAGTATCAAGTATACTTGTTTTAAGTGAAAACTCAAAATATCCTTGTTTTTGGATAAACGGAATGGTTAGTCCTTGATTCGAATTTGTTATGCTTTGCAGAATTTACTTTTTCAATTATAACAAAAGAAACAGTGAATGCGTCTATTTAGTCGTGTAATTTCTTTTTTGATGCGCTTCAGGTTGCGTGTCAGGCGTTGAAAATTCGAATGGCCAAAGGGTAATGATTGTTGTGCAATTTATACGACACGTTCGAAAAATGAGCAGGCGTCGGAATAATCGTGCATGCTTTATAAAGAATACCAATGCTCGCATAGGATAGAGCTAAATCGGGATGATTAGCAGGAAGTGATTGATATTGAAATTCATGAGCTGAAAATACATTTTCGTGATCACCTATGTCGACATACACTAAACCAATGTTACCGTAAAACGAAGTTAACTTAGGATCGTCAGAAGAAAGAGCTTTTCCTAAGATCGCAGGTAAGTCTTCATAGTTTTGAAATGCTTCTTCATATTCTTCGTGATTATTTTTGACCAAGCCCAGTTGATTATAAATTGTTAATTTTGCACTCTTTTTTTATGGTTTCATCAATGAACATTCCATAAATCTTTTCAGTTTTGTCATTTTGACCCATATTTGATAGCATCAAACCTATCAGTCGCAAATTCACTTCGTAGAGTCTGCTGTTTCCAGCCAAGTCTAGAATACTTGCAGTTTGTTGAGCAAAGCGAAGTGACACTTTGTGATCAGTACTGGTAGACAGGAAGTTGTTAAATGACTTCAATCTACCTTTTGTTTGTGCAGTTCCTTAATGTGTTGCTGAAGGTCGTTGATAAAGAAGCCCACTCGTGTCATAATATCACCATCCATCAGTCGGATACTACGATTGAACATTCGGCATAAGAAACATTCACAGATATACCACCGACTAGTGTTTTCTCACGACATTAATGATTCAGGTGTTCAACGTTCTTCTGTTCTGCAGGATTCTCTGCTAAAACTTCACGATAGTATTTCACATAATCTTGAATGTGTTTGTTGGTGAACTTGATGATTTGTGTATACATAAACGATGGATCAAGTTTATCCAAGTTTTTACCACATGAAACAAAACTTATAGACGTAGCGTTTTGTTCATTCTTTCGTCCACTGTTCGTGGCGCTTGCTGTTACCATAAAGAACGAAAATAGAATCGACTTGAGGTAGGTTATGTATACAAGATACAGTTTGTTGCCCAAGAAATCCTGATGTAATTACACATGCCTTACAATCTTTGATTATTTCAATGAAATCCACGCATTGTTCACCATCTGTGAATGTGTTCACATAGTTGACAATGCGTTGTAATTGGATGAAAATGTTCTGATAACCTTTGTCATGTTCATCATTGTCATTATCTAACTTTAAGAGAAGTATGTTTACGAATATCGATACGCCGGGGTACCATTTTTGACATTGTTGGCCTGTAGTGAATTGTTTTGATGTGATCTTTGCTTATAGTAAAGATTTTAGTGAGCAAAGATATCTCGTATAACTTTTGTGCAAGAAAAAGAATTCACCATTGGAATCAGTTGCCTAAACTAAGATGACAGAAGAAAAAAAGATGTTTCGCTTTGTGTTTGTTTAACCAAAGAGAGAAGTTCTCTACGTATTTTTTTTCTAATCTTCAGCTATTCCTTTGATAGCACCATCGACAATTTCAAACGAAATTTTCCGAGTATTGGATATTATTAATGACTTTTTCTGTAGAGGATCCTTCTCTATTTAAGAATTACAATCCAAGAAACAACTCAGAAATGATGAGATTTTTGTTGAAAAAAAACACACTATCTCATTTTCATTGATACAAATCGAAATTTTTGTCATAACCATGATTATATCCGTTCATCCCTACAGTACTTTTTTTTCATTTGGAGAAAAATCGTCGATCCTCATGATCTCTGTAATTATCCAAATATCTATTAACTCGCTAGAAGTTTGTTTTTCTTATCCAACAAGAGAGCAGTACGAGATGAAGCGATATATTTAGAATGTAAGCAAGACCAATAATACTGTACAAACGAACACAAGCGATCAAAGGAAAAGCAATATCGTTTTTTTCTAATTTAGACAAACTACGCACAAGCTTGGATCAAAATGACTACTCGAGTAAAGTACGAATTTAGTACAATAAAATCTAATCTATTGTCACCATTGAAATCACCCGTGATTAATCCAAAGGGTGAGCCAGGACTTCCGATTGAAAATATCAATGGCGATGAGAACACGCTTTCACCAATACCAAACCGAAGATCCAATTGATTTTTATAATTAAGAACCACTGCAAGATCTGCATAGCCATCATTGTTAAAATCCACAGCAACTAATGAATTGGGCGCACTATACGCTCCGGTTGAATATGCGGTGTGTTGCGCAAAAGTGCCNCGGATTGGAAACTTTGTATTAGTATTGATGTTCGATTGATAAACTTGAAAGTACAGCGAACATTTGATGTTATCCAAATCGAAGTAGAGTTATAACTGAATAGTTGACAAGTCTGATTCATATGAAAATAATTTAAAGCAACTATAAGTGATTGGTTTAATGTTAACAATAATGCACATGTGCATTGCTCGAGAGTTACATTGACCAATGTTGTATTGATTGTGGCAACCATTGTATTATTTTCCATTTTACCAATATAAACAGATTGTACAATAGGAAATAATGATAAAATAGCGATTATGCAGAACATTTTCTATTCGCACAACTGTTTCTCCAACAACTAGTATATGAACGTTTCTGATTATTTAGCTCTTTTCAATGTTTGAAGTTGCCTTCAGTTAAATATTTAATTAAAAGAAAAAAAAGATGCTTTTTACATGAAGCAATTGTCGGGAAACCTTCACTATACTTACATTAGCAATACTCATAAGAAAGAAAACAAATAAAAATACAATTTCCTGAATTTTGTTGGACACAAGATAGATAAAACATCGCTCTGTTTTTTGTCATCTTGTTTAAACTTTTTTCTTCTTTGGTTATTGTTGATGATTACAATAAACTAAATTATTTCAACAGATTTTCTTGTTACGATTGGCATAGCAACAATTAACAATACACAGTATTCATTCTCTATATCGTGTGAATAAAGTAAAAGTACAAAAGGTATCATCGGAAGTTATCAAGCTTGAAATTGAAGCCATGTTGCGATACGATAATCTTATAATCAAACAATAAACCTTGTTCACGATGTTGCATATCGTTTCGTTGAAATCCATTCTCCTTCATCAACAATGAAAATTATTTTCACAGATCTTTCGACAAACATTTACAGAAGAAAAAAAAAGAAATTTGTTGTTTCCTTTTCTAACAATGGCAATTAATTTTTCTTATTCTTGTTCAAGACAGATAGAAACCGGAAAAATAAGTGCGACTTGAGAATTTCATATAGCAGCTGTATTGCCAGTCGAGTATATGCTATCTGCACATGGAAGCTCCATTTTCAAGATTGTCTTTAACTCTTCGTACCTTTGCATGAACATGACAATTTTTATGGAGAATTCTTTTCGCGCTGTCAACACTATGATCTGTAATGTTCATTGAAAAATGTTAATCAAGTTTTAAACTGATATAAAATTAGACTTTAAATGTTTCTTATACAGAAAAAGTGTCATTTCCTATAATGTAACTATATGGTATAACGTCCAGAGATCAGTGAGGCATTAAGACCGAACCAGTGGTATTCGAATTTGTGCGACATGTATCACAAATGAAACATATCTAAAAATAGGCAACATCGACGTATTTTCGACAGTATATACAGAGAAAATTACTAATACTTCCAATTATAATTTTGCCTGAGCTGGGACATCGCTACTCCTCATGCATAGTATTGAGATCGATGAAAGTAAAAGTGCCAATATCCACTTTTCTATTTCTGAAATTATTAATAAAATCAATGCAAGTATCTTTACACACACATTCGATGCTAACAAATGTCCTACAATTCAGTGAATTAACGAAAGCTATGGACTACACACAAATAGAATATCAGTAAATATTTTCGTTGAAAGGAACAGGGGGAAAAGTCGAAGAGCTCTGTGTCTTTTAGATGAAAGCTTGATTTGCAGCAAAATAGAACCATCGGCTTGAAGAAGCACTTTATCGGTGAATTCTAATTGGACATCACCGGATGGGATATGAATTAAAATCGAATTGAGATCTTTATATGACGAGCGTCTGACTCTTAATGGTTTCAGTGAAATATATTTTGTGATGAGATCATCATTCGACGAAGGAACATGAATATACGACGTGTCGCTTAAAATCAGGGGAAAAGTCTGCTTTACTCTCATAAGATTTACACACGATTGAATTGATCGACGAATATCGAAAACAAAAGTATAAACAAGTCCGTACCGTACCGTTCTTGAAAGGAACTCTCACACTGATATCGTAGTAAAACATGAGCAGTTGCAGCTCGGATAGAAGTAAAATATTACTTGCATTTATATAAAAATAGAGTTTTTTCTAAGATGGCACGAGTCAATACGAAGAGAACGTCCCTTATTTTCCCCTCTGTATGTTATATTCAAAGAAAATAGAAGATAATGGGAGAGAATATGATACTTTTTAACCCTTTCATATTCTTCAAAGGCTTTTAGTTTTCAAATTAGTCCCGTGGGCGATCCATTAACACTCGAGTGCACTTCTGGCACTCTCGTCTTTTTTTTAAATTTTTAGACTCATTGATTCACGACTAGTAGAAGTTCTGAGAATTACGCCGACGATAAGATCTATCAGTCATGAACGACTTTCGTTTGTTCGGAAGCATAATGTCAAGACGAGAAAGTTCTGCTCCGATTCGTTCATTCATTATACTATCGTTTATAATCATTTATAGTCATTGTGTCAATAATCCTGTAGTAGGCAATGGTAAAGTTTTTGTTAACTTTCACTATCAATCCTATTCAAATACTTCTTTCCTTGGTCAAATGTCGGTTCGGTCAAATCTTTTTTGTATTACCGCATGCATACAAAATCCTAACTGTCGAACATCAACATTCGATACCGCAAATCGTAACTGTTTGCTGTACACAGAATTTACAGCACTTGGCCAACTTATTCCGAATAATGGCATGGTAACTTTTCAAAGTCGAAGTAAGTGTTTCTCCTTGGAATTTTCCTTTTGTGTGATACATATTTCCGATGTCTAAGTCAAAAGTTACTATGCTGCCGATTTTATGGGACATAAGTGCTTTATCTGGTCAATAGAGGTCTACTTTAACCTCTACTATGTTCGACCATGGAGATATGTTCATTTTAAGAGAATTAGCACTTTATTAAGGATCTGATGTGATAGTTCTTTCTTGCCTTTTCTTCTATCAAAACATGTCAATTGACGGACACTTAGAATGAAATACATCTTGATTTATTAGATCCACGGAATTGTTTTAATTGGGCGACTGAATATGATACTGATCATCCGTGGGGCGATTTGGATAACATGAATGGAATAAATAAAACACAATGTTTTCGATGGTGTGAAATGACAGTCAATTGTGTTGGCGCTGCAATTCGTTTAGCTTCTGGTTCTAATTCGACCGGGCACTGCTATATTAAAGAAAACATTCAATTTTACTATCTAGTTCCTGTAGCTAACCTTGTGACTTGGTATTGTAGTTAACAGTGGTGCACAGTACCTTTCTCTTTATTATTAACTTATGCATTCACTAATCCTAATATATTCATTTTGAGAATTCCAGTTGAGTCATTTTCTTTTGTTTGCTTGAACTTCAATGCTCGGCACAGATATACTTGTGAAAATCTACTAATGCTGTTTGCTTTATCTATACTCAATACAATGTCTCGGTTTTTTAAAATGATGATCATATATGTAAAGAAATACATAGATGTCATAATGCCGTTACGACGAGTATCGTCAGCCGAACGTCACGATACGCTCACCCTCAAGATGGATGAATAGGTGGTATTCCAAAAACTCGATGAATTTCGACGTGTCGTTGAATTCACAAATTTTTATTAGTGAAGCATGTATTTCATCGATTTTGTTGCATTTTTCATCGACCCTTCTCACGTTTTTTCATACGTGATTTCTCCCTTTTTGGACACGATCGCTTGGACGCGACAGGCTACTTCGGATCATCGAATTCCACTGATCAATACTTCATTCTCTCCTTAGTTTATCAGAATGGAAGCAACAACACACTGCATGGTGCTTTAGCTTGTCAAAATCTCTTCATTCCAACAGCATTTACTTTCAATCAGGATGAGATGTATTCTTATCTCGCTCTTGTTCTTCTCAACGCAACGATTCGTTTTAACAGTAATACAAATTCGACGTTTGTTTTTGATCATATCGACGCATTTGCACTGCAATCATTATGCGCATATGAATATTCGGCATTGAATTCCAGCGATTTTTGTTCGTTGTTCACATTAAACGAATGGCGAGGGTTTGAATAAGCGTTGAATTTAGCTTTTTACAATGTTTATGCATTCGGAAACGAAACTGGTCGAGCTCAAGGGTTTGGTTATATCTAAGAATTACTCGCTCGATTTCAACATCGATTAATTAACATCAGCCATTCATCTCAAGCATTTCCCCCACCGAACGGAAAAGATCAGATATCAATCATCTTCGTTTGTGGTGCGAACGAAGTTAAATAAAAGTATTTTACCATTGAATTCAATTCGAGGAGGGTTTTGTTCACGAGAAAGACAAGATGGTTTATGTTCGATAGAAAATTTTCTTGCAAGTCAAATCAATGCAAGTACAATGGCGAATTTCGATTATGTTTGTTTCGGAAATTATACACTTGATAAAAATGTTCGTATCACCGATGGAACTCTCTTTCCATAAATGAATAAGCTTTCCTATTAGTTCAATTCAGTTAACAGTTCTTTTGTATGTTGATGTTTTAATGTAATATGAAGTTCGATTTCGTTCGGATTGGAAGTTGGAAGAATAAAAATAAGACCATCGAATAGAATCGAAGGAATACGAAATGCACGTGGAGTTCCTTTACCAAAATCGCATTGATACAAAGGAAATTTCGACCAATTACTGATGGATAGATCAACACCACCATGTGCTTCCCATCCTAAATAAATCGGAGATTGATGATGATATTTCGCCATGTAAGCCAGAGCGGATTGAAGATATTCTCGATTCATAAATTTTCGTTTATCGAGATTGATCTGTTCGGCAAGTTGAGTAACGGTTCGATGAAGAAGATCGGTCATTGAAAAAGAAAAACAAATGTAAAAACTGGCATTACCAAAGTAGTTTTCATCGATATCTGGTAAGAACATTCGAGTATTCAATGCCATACCGACTTTAACGGTTGTTTCGGATGGCAATTGACGAATTCGACTGATGGTTTGTGTTAACCAACCGACAAGAACATCATTTGTCGATAATTTTTCATTGGTAATACCAAGTTTAGTGAATAAATTCTCTTTAGTGAAATGTTTGATCACGGTTTGTGTTGAAGAAAGGAAATCGAACGAATGAATCGGTTCGATAACACTCATTTCTTTATGTTCAAACTGAATTGTAGATGAATTCGCCAGATAGTTTAACTTCGATCGATCATGATCAAGTAAAGTCGGTCTTTTACCTTTCAACCATAAAGAAAAACGTTGTCCTAATAAACTAAATCCATGTCCATCAGAGAAATAATGATGACAACCAAAAACTAAGATGGTTCCATCATCGAAACGAATCTGATGTAAGAAAATCAAAGGTGAAACATCATTTGGTTTGAAACTATATGGAAATAAATCATCAATTGATGAGTCATTGTGGAAATATTTTGATAGACTTTCATTTGAACGAGATTCATAAGAAAACACTTGTCGATCTTCACCACAATCGACAATTTGTTCATTTTTGATACATTGAAATGCTTGTGGACAGTAAATATGAAGAAATTCCAAAAAATCCTTTTCCAGACTATTGATTTCATAGTCGAAGATAAGTAAAGAACGAATGTAAGCACACGGCATAAGAACATCGCATAATGAGAGACATGTTGATTTCGCCATCGACTCAGTGAAAATGAGTCAACGACGAAATAAAACGCCACGTCGTTTTGTTTTGTCACAATTACTCACCATAACGTTCTTGCACAATCTGTCGTGAATAAACGCAGTGGTTAAAGTTTCGGTAGTATTTGTGTTTAATAAGGAAAACGACTTTCCTTAGAATGGAAAAAGTAGCAATCAATTTTGAAAGTTACAATAAAAGCCACTACAAAATAGGTTTCCTTTCCTAGATGGTATTTCACCGAGAGAGAGATGTTGCCTATCGGTCCTTTAACTCATTCAAAAAGGTAGAAAAATCGTTCGAAACAACAAGTGTTATTCTCTACGAATAGATATCAAACCATCGCCATCACGTCATCTTTCGTTAATGATTGGAAAACTGAAGAAATTCACTTTCATTGCAAATCACTTTGTGTTCTTTGAAGCGTCATTTGATGGTTTTTTCGCTTTGAATATAAATCAAATTTATTGAATGTGATGTTCGATCTTTTTCTGAGAAAGGTTTTTCGAACAAAGATTTTTAATCAGATTATCCTAATGAAATGCTTCGTGTCTTGATTTTTACAATATAATCGAAATTACTACTGAAAAAATTAATTTCAAAGGTGAACTAAATCAAATCGTTGAATGCGATGATTTCGATAATCACCAACATAAAGATTTCTTTCACCATCAAATGATAAACCAAAAGGATAAAACAATTGATTTGGTTCATTTCCTTCTCCATTTCCACCAACAGTTATTTCACCTTCTTCATCTCCTTCACACCATCGCATTATTCGATGGTTCACATAATCTGCAACATAAATTCGACCCTCATGATCAACAGTGACTCCTCGAGGATGACTCAATTGATTCAGATTCTCTCCTTTTCCATTTCCACCAGCAACAACAATTCCTTCCTGCGCATCTTTTCTCCATTTCATCACGCGATGGTTTTCCACATCTGAAACATAAAGAGATTGTTCATCATCGACAAACAGAAAAGTTGGACATTTGAACTGATTGAGTTGATCTCCTTTTCCATTTCCACCAGCAACCACTCGTCCTTCACCCTTTTCTCCTATTTTCCATCTTCTCACTTCATCTTTCCCCCAATCAGAGACATAAACAAATCCAAATTTATCCATTGTTAACCGCCAACAGCTAATATTGTCAATGAGAATCTCCGACTGATTTGTGTTCAAAAACCATCGCATTACTCTTCGATTTTCACAATCCGCGATGATGATCGAATTATTTTGTTCATCAAAAATTACATCCGTTGGCTCATTCAATTGATTCAAACTGTTTCCTCTTCCATTTCCACCAGCCACAATTGTTCCTTGATTTTCGTTTCTTTTCCATCGAACAATTCGATGATTCCCCAAATCCGCAATAAAAATATTTTGAAGTTTGTCGATAAATATTCCAACAGGATCTGAAAGTTGATTTAATTTGTCTCCTTTTCCATTTCCTCCACAGATTGTCGATCCACTTTGTTTCCATTTCCTCAAAATTAATTCTAAACAAAGAAAAACGAATTCTTTTTTCATTAAGATTAACGCTTTTTCCTACAAAGACGTTAGCAAAGAAACATCTGAAAAGTCTTTTCCAAATCGAAATCGATTTAATTTTAACTATTGAAAAGAATATTCAAATAAAAATGAATTCAAATTGATTTTGAAAGAAAAGGAAAAGATATTCATTTGTTGATTTGATTAAAATGAGGAACGAATTGACGATTTCGTTAAATAAAGATCGTCAAACTTCACTCAATTTCAACAATTTTCATTTCGATAAAATCAAAATGAAACTTTTCTTCGTTAATTTTCTTTTTCTCTAAAAACCCAAAACTTCTTCTTCATCTTTCATCAAAATTCAATTCAATGTCAAATTTCTCACGAATTCTCTCAAAATAAACTCATCTAATCATTTGAGATTATTCGAATCTACAAAAAATTTTCTATTTTTCTTTCAAATTTCGAGGTTTTCTCGAGATTTATTTAAATTAGAACTTTCTTTCAAATCAATTTTCATTCCCTTGGAAATCTTCACAATTCTCTTATCTTTGAAATCGTTCACATACTTTGAGCAACTGTTTTCAAAAGTTTTTCGACGAATATTTGTGAATTTTCGTTTGAATTCATTTCCAGTAGATTTTCCGAATGTTTTTTNAAGCACAAGTCAAGTACGTCCACATCGGCTACTCTACAACAGTTATTGATTACAGTGAAAAAATTCGAATCTCAATATTTGAGACCTATTCTCTTGAAACAAGAGAAAAACGAATCTACGCTGAAATGTCTGTATAGCAATCAGAAAAAGATGCAAAGTACCTTACGAAAACAAAAGGTAATTCGTTCTTACACAAAAACTCAATTCATTCTTTTGTTCTAGTTGAACATCTCGTTGACCAATCCAGATGGCATAGATGACTCAATTTATAATGCTGATTATCTCGCGACTTTGGTATGATTGATAAATTTGTAGTGATGGATATATAAACATTGAATTTGAACATTCTATTCAGCTGTATACATTAGCCGATGGAACTGTCATTGACTTGTTAAAACATTCTGGTGTGAAAGAACATGCTAATCGTTACGTGACATCGTTGATGGATGTTATTTTTAAACGTGAAGAGTTAGTCAATTTGGAGACGAAAGATGTGATCAAAGATGATCGATATCAATTGCTGAAGGGTTTCTATATATTATTGGTTAGTTTTCGTACCATTAACTGATTTTGATTTCAGAAGCAGTTCGAAGTAAGTTTCGTTTACCTGAAGACGAACTTGAAACCATATGGATTTGGCTTCACAATGTGATCTTGGCTAAGCGTCGAACAATCATCGGGAAAGCAAGAAAAGGTATAGCAATTAGTATGAAAAGTTTCATTTTTTTATTTTCATTTCTCTTGAATGATAAATCTATTGATTGATGACTACGTTTTAATTTCGAATTCCAAAGGATCAAGTAAACAAGTTGTTTTCTTTTCATTTATTTTAGCACACGACACGGCAAACAATCACTCCACTTAATCTGATCGTGTTCTACTGCTGAATATTCGTTGAACTCAGCTTGCTTATTACTCGGATACAATTTTCCTATGTGATATTTATTGAGTATCCTTTTTTTCGAAACTTATACCTTTGTTATACATGTACTGATGAACATAAAATAAATATGAAAGAATAAATTATACTTCTCGCTAAATTTGAAGATTTTGACCATGGATTATCAATAAGGCAACGCATGTCACACTATGAATATCGAATTGTGCTAATATGAGGCTCCTTTTTGCGATTATCTATAACTGCGATTTTTTTATTGCAGTTACGCGCAGTTGCGATTCATTTTGGCGCAATTGCGCGTAACTGCGAAATTTTACCGCAGTTACGCGCAACTGCGTCGCAATCTGACCGCAATAGCAAACATGGGAGTTTAGTGAATAAATTCTCTTTGGTGAAATTTTTTATCACGGTTTGTGTTGAAGAAAGGAAATCGAACGAATGAATCGATTCGATAACACTCATTTCTTTATGTTCAAACTGAATTGTAGATGAATTCGCCAGCTGGTATAACTTCGATCGATCATGATCAAGTAAAGTGGGTCTTTTACCTTTGAACCATAAAGAAAAACGTTGTCCTAATAAACTAAATCTATGTCCATCAGAGAAATAATGATGTCAACCAAAAATTAAGATGATTCCATCATCGAAACGAATCTGATCTAAGAATATCAAAGGTGAAACATCATTTGGTATGAAACTGTATGGAAATAAATCATCAATTGATGAGTCATTGTGGAAATACTTTGATAGACTTTCATTTGAACGAGATTCATACGAGAACACTTGTCGATCTTCACCACAATCGACAATTTGTTCATTTTTGATACATTGAAATGCTTGTGGACAGTAAATATGAAGAAATTCCTTTTCCAGACTATTGATTTGATAATTGAAGATAAGTAACGAACGAATGTAAGCACACGGCATAAGAACATCGCATAATGAGAGACATGTGGATTTCGCCATCGACACAGTGAAAATGAATTAACGACAAAACAAAACGCCACGTCGTTTTGTTCTTGCACAATCTGTCGTGAGGAAACGTAGTGGTTAAAGTTTCGGTAGTATTTGTGCTTAATAAGGAAAACGACTTTCCTTAGAGTTGAAAAAGTAGCAATCAATTTTGAAAGTTACAATAAAAACCACTACAAAATAGGTTTCCTTTCCTAGATAGTATTCCACCGAGAGAGAGATGTTGTCTATCGATCCTTTGACTCATTCAAAAAGGTAGAAGAATCGATCGAAACAACAGTTGATACTCTACGAATAGATGTCAAACCATCGCCATCAAGTCATATTTCATTAATGATTGGAAAATTGAAGAAATTCACTTTCACTGCAAATCACTTTGTGTTCTTCGTAGCTTCATTTGATTGTTATTTCGCTTTGAATATAAATCAAATTTATTGAATGTGATGTTCGATCTTTTTGTGAGTAAGTTTTTTCGATCAACGACTTTTAATCACATTATCTTAATCAAATGCTTCGTGTCTTGATTTTTACAATATAATTAGAATTACTACTGAAAAAATGAATTTCAAAGGTGAACTAAATCAAATCGTTGAATTCGATGATTTCCACGATCACCAACATAAAGATTTCCTTCACCATCAAATAATAAACCGACAGGATAAGACAATTGATTAGGTCCATTTCCTTTTCCACTTCCACCAACAATTATTTCACCTTCTTCATCTCCTTCACACCATCGCACTATTCGATGATTCGCAAAATCCGCAACATAAATTCGACCCCCATGATCAACAATGATTCCTTCAGGACCATCCAATTGATTCAGATTCTCTCCTCTTCCATTTCCACCAGCAACAACAATTCCTTCCTGCGCATCTTTTCTCCATTTCATCACACGATCATTTCCCCGATCTGAAACATAAAGAGATTGTTCGTCATCGACAAACAGAACAGTTGGAACGTTGAACTGATTGAGTTGATCTCCTTTTCCATTTCCACCAGCAACTAATGTTCCTTCACCCTTTTCTCCCATTTTCCATCTTCTCACTTCATCTTTCCCCCCATCTGAAACATAAACAAATCCGAATTCATCCATTGTTAACCGACAACAGTCGATATTGTGAATAAGAATCTCCGACTGATTTGTGTTCAAAAACCAACGCATTACTCTTCGATTTCCACAATCAGCAATGATGATTGAATTATTTTGTTCATCAAAAATCACACCTGTTGGTCGATCCAATTGATTCAAACTGTTTCCTCCTCCATTTCCACCAGCCACTATTGTTCCTCGATTTTCATTTCTTTTCAATCGAACAATTCGATGATTCCCCGAATCCGCAATAAAAATATTTTGATGTTTGTCGATAAATATTCCTTCAGGATCTGAAAGTTGATTTAATTCTTCTCCTTCTCCATTTCCTCCACATATTGTCGATCCATTTTGTCTCCATTTCCCCAAAATTAATTCTAAATAAAGAAAAACGAATTCTATTTTCATTAAGATTGACACTTTTTCCTACAAAGACTTTTGCAATGAAATATCTCAAAAGTTTTTTCCAAATCGAAATTGTATTAATTTCAACTATTGAAAAGAATATTCAAATAAAAACGAATTCAAAATGTTTTGAAAGAAAAGGACAAGACTTTCATTTGTTGATTTAATTAAAATGAGAAACAAATTGACGATTTCGTTAAATAAAGATCGTCAAATTTCACTCGATTTCAACAATTTTCGTTTCGATGAAATCAAAATGAAACTTTTCTTCTTCATCTTTCATCGTCTCATCAAAACTCAATTCAATGTCAAATTCATCAAATCTGAAAAAGAACGAATTTCTCGCGAATTCTCTCAAAATAAACTCATCTAATCCTTTGAAATTATTCGAATCTACAAAGAATTTTTGTATTTTTCTTTCAAATTTCGAGGTTTTCTCGAGATTTATTCCAATGAGAATTTTTCTTCAAATCAATTTTCATTCCCTTCGAAATCGTTCACATACTTTGAATAACTCTTTTCGAGAGTTTTTCGATGAATATTTGTGAATTTTCCTTTGAATTCATTTCCAGTTGATTTTCCGAATGTTTTTTCATTTCCATTAATTGATCTTTGAAATAATTCAAATCAAATTCATTAAATTCATTTTCTTTTTGAACTTTTTTCATTTTTTCTGTTATTTCATCAAATTTTCTCTTTAATTTATCGAGATCTGCTCTTCCTTTTTCGATTAAAATATTTCGATATTGTTGAGCTGTTTGTTGAATTAATATTCGATCGATTTCTTTTCCCATTGATCAATTTGTTTCATCGAGGAAGAAACGGATTGTTTTTGATTGATTTGGTCTTTAAATTGATCATAATCATTGATAATCGTGTTGAAATCTTCATTTAAACTTTGCAGATGTTCATTTAAATGTAATAAACAAAACTCTTTTGAACAACCTGAACAAGAATAAATGATTTTGTCTTTGTTACAAACGAAACATTGTTTTTTGTTATTTGCCATTGCCATTGTGGATGAAACGAGATGTTTTGTGAAACACTTGTCTAAATTGTTCGAGATAAAAAGATAAGTTCTGAGTCAAAGTCAATAAAATCAACAACGTGATGTTTTTAAAGAGAAAATTCCTTTCCGTTGAGAAAAGTAAAATAGTTTTGAGTGTTGAACTGATGTCATAGGTCTCTAACACCATGTATTATCATTTTTTACCATGTTACTCGTTCTGCAAAATTACTCGAATAAGCGAAAGTGATGCTCTATTGTTAATAATTACAGATATCTTTGATTAATTAGAGTGGAAACAAAGCTTTATCATAACAAAAAAAAACGTATTGAAAATTCGGAGAACAGTCGATAGTTTTTGGACGATGTAATGGCCATTTTTGGTTTCTTTTTCTATTGGGTTTGATATAAACTATCGTCCAAACTTTTCTTTTCCTGAGAAGAACATTTGAATCAATTAGGAAGATTTTTCAAGTGTAGTTTTGTCAAATTTCCGATGAATTGAAATGAAAATATTTTGACTTTTATCAACAAATATTCCAACAGGACGTCATACAATTGATCTTTCCTTTTACATATACTTCTCTACTTCAGTATGTTTCGTATTTGTTATATTATCATCGATGAATAATCTTAGAAGCATGTCATTATCACAAGTTTATCTGGTTCTTAGCGAAAAACGTTTCTCCGTTCGTAAACAACCAGCGGCTATTATAGTTGTCACTCATCTTGGAAGGGTTATTTGTTTTATCTCCTTGTTGTGTTCGGTTTCAGGGTGGATCTGATCGCATTGGTAACAGAAAAATCAATAGTTACTCCGTTATCTTCACTCTTCTCTGAAACGACCTTTGTTTCTGAACAGAAGAACATTTTCTTTGATGAAGCAAACGGCATCCTTTTCATTGAAAAATAAAACTCGTTCTTCGTTTATTTAATGAAACCTGAGTTTCCCGATCAAATAGATAGGTCTCTTTTGGCGTCCATGAACATTTTATTTGTTTTTATTCTTTATACACATTACGTAAACGTATACTTTAATTACTTTCTCGATGATTCTTTGTCTTCTATTAAATATTAAATCTGTCGAATAAAAAGAAGTTAGAAAGAATAAATGTGTATGAAATCGACCCTCACCCTTCATCATAATAATCGTCCTATTGATTCTTCTATTACTTTTCAATTGTATTCAAACTATTCAAGTCGGTTTGATACAAAATGTTTATTTAAATGTACCAATTTTTTCATCTACTCTTATTTATGGTTCATTTGATCAATGTTTATGTTTAATGATAAATTCAAATCAAACGATTGTGTCATTTAATTGTTATCAAAACAATAGAACATGTTAACTATTCAACAAGTAACGCTCATCCTTTCGATTCTCTGACCCTTTTCTGAAAGACTTTTCCGAGTGCTGAACACATTCAGAGATCTCGAAAGAGAAAAAACGCACTGCGATTGCTACTAGTGTTCAACTGAATCATGGCACTATGTCACACACTAGCATGGGCGGCGCATGCTTAATCTTTTAGGGAAGGCAATAAAATTTTTTACCAATAGTGAGTATAGGTTTTCGATTTTCAAAAATGCACACAATAGATTTATTTTCGAAATTCATAAATAGTTCATTCATTTTCAGAATACTTCTTTTCCTATCCTCTTTTTTCGAAATAAATTGGGTAACAAGTGTGATATACTCTTTAAAAAACTATCAAAAGATGCGAATATTAGGAGAGGCAATAACTTTTTATTGCCTCCCCAGATTTTCCATAGGGGAGGTAATTGCCTCCTCTCGCCTCTATGGCGCGCCGCCAATGCACACTAGAATCAATAGGATGCAAACGTCTTTTTAGGAATCAGACCAATTAGCCATTTGTCAGTGAATAATTCTCCAGCACTAACTATGTTCACTGAAAAATGCATCGCTCAACGGTTAGTCAGACGGCCAACCATTGACCTGTATCATCTATTTTTCTATTTTCATATTATGCGCATGGAAATTTTCATAAATGCTTTACTAAGTCACTCATAGACGGACGGTATACAGCAGACTACTTGAAAAGTTTGAACATTCGCCTGTGTCTTCCAGCNTATTGTCACCATTGAAATCGCCCGTGATTAATCCAAAGGGTGAGCCAGGACTTCCGATTGAAAATATCAATGGCGATGAGAACACGCTTTCACCAATACCAAACCGAAGATCCAATTGATTTTTATAATTAAGAACCACTGCAAGATCTGCATAGCCATCATTGTTAAAATCCACAGGAACTAATGAATTGGGTGCACTATATGCTCCGGTTGAATATGCGGTGTGTTGCGCAAAAGTACCATTTTTCTGAATAAAAAGATTTACGATATCAGAATCCCCTAATGCAATGGCTAAATCCGGTTGATTATCACTGTTAAAATCAGCTACAGCGAGTGACTTTTCGCTATTATAGGCGTTTGCCATTGTAATTGTCTGTAGTCGAAAATATCCGTAACCATTGTTAATTAAGATGTGCAGACGATTGTCGAACGTGCTAACGGTGGCGAGATCGAGATAATTATCGTTATTCAAATCAGCGACTACAAATGAGTCTTCATACGATACATCGTTAGAATAGAGGAATGATATACCGCTGAAAAATCCATTACCAAAATTAGACAATATACCCAGAAAGGCCCCATTAACAACAATGTCTAAATAAGTATCGCCATTGAAGTCAGCAACTGCAATTAAGGTTGGTTGATATATGGATGCAACTGAAATTGTCTGTTGTATCTGAAATATTCCCTCACCATTGCCAATCAAAATGATGATTGTACTAGAAGAATAAGCGGCAACAGCGAGATCTATTTGGTAATCGCTGTTAAAATCGCCACAGGCAATAGAAACAATGTAATAACTTGTGTCGATAATATGTATCGATGAGATTGAAAATGTTTCATCATTGTTATTCAGAAATACGCTGAGATTGCCCGAATAAGCATCAACAAGAGCAATATCTAAATAACTATCACCATTAAAATCTCCCGTAGTAATAGCATTGTGCGTTGAATTCGAGTTGGATGTGTACAGAGTTGATTGTTGAAATGTTAATTTGCAGGATGATTCTAACAAGAATGTAGAGCGAGGTTATCACAATGCTGATGCCGTATAACACTAACCTGTTGAAGATGTTGTCGTCATCAATACTGTTGTACTGGTCGTTGTCTCCGCAATAGTTGTCAGTAAAACTTTAGTACAAATACAAATATTCAGAATATTTAAAATGAATTCGAGAAGAAACGATTGAATACCTGACGGTATTGTGTGAGCTGCATTTATACGTTTATTCAAATAGATAGAAACAATTACCAATGCTGCTATTGAACCCATGAACAGAATTAATCCAAGAATGATATAACGACACATTACCGATGTGAATTGTCTCCTACAAGCAAACATCATTGAAAGATATGAGAAATATAAATAGACTGTACGGTGATGTTGAAGTTGAAGAAACTCCGTTTGGATCGAGATTGTGTACATGATTCTCTCCCAGTGTCGATTGAGGGATCACATCGACAGCGTTTTTCTGTTTTCGAGAATATCTATAGAGTTGATGGGAGAGAATGATTATTTTTGGACATAACCATTGTAAAGCCAGTGTTAAACCACCGATATAGCCGATTAAAACAGTGACAGTATAAAGCCAGTCGAATCTCTGTCGATATGTATATGAACAAGAACTAGGTGAACATTGTTGAAAATATACAGAATAGTTTATGGATGTTATCCACTTCTCTATGAAGACATTTGTGACTAAATCTAGAACAGTTGAATCCATTGAATATTGGCTATTGTTTGTGGAGAGGATTGAGATTTTAACCGTGCTATCGCTATTATTTGTATACTGCAGAATAAGATCCAGACATGATGAATTATAGAAGCATTCCAGGGTTGACGACAGAAACGCTTCACTAGGCGTACAGCCTATTTTCAAACCTTTGATTGGTACGATTTTCAATGAATCCGGTGCAACGAATCCAGCTTGAACAGTACAGTTCATGTGCAATGCACAGGAACATTCATCAGCATAGACTATTGATTGAGTAATGGCTGGAGAATAAGATTCATTCACCCAAGGATCAATATACTCAAAATTTGTTCCATAAGATGATATAATAGCATTGCCGTAATTGACTGCCCGAAGAAGGGACAGACGAGTTACAAAGGAATTGGGAGCGTTTAATTGACTACTGTTGACAAGCGTATGGATGGATGTGTCAAGTATACTTGCTGGTATGAGTTGATCGGTTAGAAAAAATGATTCAAGAAACTGAGTGATATAGCTATTCACGGATTGCATTGCCTCAGAACACAATCCTGATAGAAGTTGCAAATGCGAGGATAGAAAACGACGATAATCTCGAGTGTCATAGACGAATAAATCTGGAGCCAAACTTGACGTAATGTTCATGTACCATCCCTCGGAAACGAAGAGACTCGAGCATATCTAAAACAGATACATTGCGTGGTATAAACCAAAATGATAATAATCTAGTCTCTTACTGGATGAAAAATAGGTTGAATTTGAACGAAGTTATTGTATTTCGATGCGACTGACGAGCAACGGCATTGCAGAGTATCACCGTGTTCGAGTAGAAGACTTTTGTAGACATCGATATCTGGTCTATCAATTGTTATTTTTATTGTTCGTAATTGCAGAACATAGTAAAATGCCAAGACGCCAGAAGTGACGATCAGCAGAACGATGTAAAGTCTCGTTGATAATTGCCCAAAATACCTCGCTTTTCTGTCAGTGATACGTCCACCAAAAATTCGTCTTGGGAAAAAATTTAGATTTATCAACGTAGATCCTATCAGTCTAATTAGTCTAGCTGTGATCGTTTTCACTTGACTGAACAGTTTCGGTGAATCTATATGATAGGGAATACTCAACGGTTCATCTGTTATGGCGAATATGGATATGCAAACATTGATTACCTCGAGATGTTAGCTGTCTTTGTGACGTGTTTGATGGTTGTTTGCTCTTCAACAAATTGATGATCAACCTGATTAGTGATGGCGTAACTAATCGTAGAATAACAATAATACCGCCGATTGTTGCTAGCATTCTTATCATTATGTCGATTAAGCTACTCCTACGCACTTCTTGAGAGTAAATGCATCTGCTTGGTGCACATTCCTTATAATAATCTTCGAATGAAAATGTTGGGTTCCACTCTTCGATCATTAATTCTTTGATTATCAGTGAAAGTGAGGTATTGGGAGGAAATCGACTGGATGTTGAATTATATATAAGAAGACTAGCATCGATATACCGAAGACCTACGTTAATGACGTCCACTGTGGCGTTTATGTACTTGTACAGAATAGACACGCACGAATGAGAATAGTAACATTCTAGCGTTGACAGCAGTACAGAATTCAAAGTAAAGCAACTAGTGATCATTCCTACAGCTTCAGAAAAGCCCGGAACATTGTATAGAGTAGTTGTATTTATAGGATCACGAACTGGAGTTTGGCAGCGAGGATCTGTAGCGCAGATACACACTACTTGCTGCGTTTCGATGTTCCTTGGACCAGTAAAGTTGAATCCAAGCTAAATCAAAGATATTTAATTCAACCGTAACTCTCATCATGCCACTATACCTTGGAAATTTCTCTGTGATTGCTTTCATCGTGCGTTGCCAAATCGACTAGATCAGCATTGTTACCCATTGTGTAAGGTTGATCAGCTTGTGTGAACAGCTGAATAATCCTGAGAAGAAGATAAAAGTCATCACCGAACGACTGAGTGTATTCGTGCACAATTATATCTAATTGAGTATTAAAAATATCTTCACTGGTGACATTCAGTGTGACGAAGGTTTGAATACCAAATCGATGAACAGCATCTGTGACAGTTTTATTTGCCAGTTGGCATAAAGTTGACAGCAAACGGAAATGTTGACCTGTGAAACCATTCCAAGCGAAGAGACGGTATCCAAAATAGAGTACATTAGTAGTATATGACAATAATGGAATCCACGTCTCACTAACAAAATCGCTTGTACACAACGAATGAAGTCTTGGCGCCCAAGCGACGAATGTTTGATATGGTACAACAGTGTTTGAACAAGAGCATTTCAGGGAATTGGAATGTGATTGTTGTAGTCTTCTGTATTCTCTTAACAAAGGTTTCAATACAGGTATATCTACTATCTGTACATCGATAGATGTGTGTACCAGAAGCACACACACGGCACCTTGAATGAGATACAGTGATATAACTATGAGTAAAACCAACAAGATATAGATAATCATACTCGCAAGTAAAATCAAGTAAATCCGCGTGATCATGCGCTGTAGTTTGACATCTCCTTCGGTTCGTCTACTGATTGATTTAAACAAGTTGAGTCGTCCTAACTTGTCCATGCATTTCTTTATAGCCATCAATTGATTTTCTAGAAATAGAGTTCGTTTGAATTTAGAGTATATTCTTTTCTTATATAGTTTTCGAGGATTACTTAGATTGCGATTGTGATTGGTCGAACTGAGCTTGAGCTTTAGCAAAAGGAAAACTAAGTAAGGTGTGATTGAGCGAAGCAAAATGGTGACACCTCCATAGAGGGCAAGTAAGAGAGTACCAGTGTATAAAACATTCATGTGGCTGATAATCGAATACGTACATGTTTTTGGAGCGCATGAAGTAAAGTATACAGTATAGTTGATCACAGATGACCAATTTGCTACGAATAATTCAGATAAAATATCTCCGACAGGTATCTGTTTCCGTGTTGAAGATGGCAGACCATCAGACCAAGAAATATTTGTCTAAATCATGACGAGAATTGATTTTTTAAACAATTATTCAAATACTCATACCTGATTAAGATTTGGAAAATAACTGGGAAAGTTTTTCAGACAGCTGACGCTATATAGGCATTCAAGTGTACTGACAAGTAAACCATCAAGTGGAGTACATCCAGCAAAGAATCCATCTACTGTTGCATTAGTACTTGGACTGAAAGAGGGTGGATTGATTGGCCATGTAGAATGTTTTATTGCACTCTCATATTGTGGTAATGAATAAAAACCGGCCGGTACTGTTGATCTTACTAGATCGCACGTTTGACCGATATTGTTGGCTGTGCGACTGCTATTTTCGTTGAATGCACGGGTAGATGATGGTACTATGCGAGAAACTTGCCCATTGATTTTACTCACTGAAATATAGGCATTTGTATTAAGAGCAGAAACGACAAAGTTTGATTGTGTTGTTATTTGTAAGAGACTAACGATAATACCTTTTTGAAGGAAAATACTGTTTTTAATTAGATCAATAGTGGCCACTATTTGAAACTGAACTTGGTCTTCTGGAAACAGTTCAGAAGTCACAAATTGTTCATTTTCCACGTCAACGAGAGATTGAAAAACTGTTTCTTGAGAGATGGAACAAAATGCAGCGAGAAGTTCAAACTACAATAGAAATTTACGCTCATTTATTCTCAAGCGCATTGTCTTACTTGAGATTTCGCAGTTGTTCGAAAATCCATCACTAGCAATGAGCTGGCATAGGACAGATAAAGCGCTTGAATCCACTCTTTGCTCACATAAGTACTCGAACACACCGGGTGAAAGGAGATCATGTGTGATACAAATTTTCCATACGGCATAGCAATAGTTGAACATGGGCATGACAGTGTATCGGCATGATCGCGATAGAGCTCATTGAAAAACACTGGTGTTATGTCTGAAACGCTGATCGATTGATTTTGTGGACTAACGACGGCAACAAACGTTAGGATGTACAGGGTAACTAAACTTTCATATACAAATGAATCATTTTATGAATGCTAAACTTACTGATAAGAAGAGGAATATATAATCGAGTAGAATATAGTTGATGTTTCAGAGTAACTGCGGGATCGACTGGTTCGTCACTGTCATCATTATCGTTATAATCATCTTCGTCAGGTAAGAAGATATTGTAATCATAGACATGCTCAAGTAACCAAATGAATAAATTCTTGATATTCATTTCGAAAAACTTGTAGAAAATCGTAGTAGCAATCACGAATTCTTCCCAAAATGGTTATGATAAAGATGACTTTGCATCCAAAGGAACACGTCTAAATCGTTTCGTTGTCTCTTCGTATATACGCCGAAAAGAAACTGAGGAGTGACAAATAAAAAGTCAGTGAGTAGTCAGCATCTTATACAATGTGCATTTTGCGAGTTCTATAAGAGAAATTCATGACAATCAAACCTTGAAAATAGTGAGTATGTGATATGAAACGTATATAAGATCTCGTTTCCTTGATTTGTTTGCCTGTTGGAGAGAGGAAGAAGTCTAACCGTTAATTTAAGAAAACTTATTATTTCAATTTGCACTCATCTGTTGGAGAGGAAAATTTTGAAAAACAATGATTTCGCAAGAATTGAATCACTTTAATACAGCGTTCCAGTGAGGAAAGTAATACGTCATCTTATACTCTGTGACCTCAACTTTTCTGTTTTCGACTCCATTTCTATTCATTTTTCATCAAAAAGTTAACGAAAGTCTTGATCATGATCGTTTATAACTTGTAATTTTGATAAAATCTCAAAAAGTCATTGACAAGCTTTCTTCATAAACAGTAGTTAGACAATTACTAACTGTCTTGACGTGCTGTCATAAATTCGTGGTAAAATAAAGTAGGAAAGGAATTTTGTTAGACAATTTTTGTTGCTAAACATCCGTCCTATAATAGTTGAAAAGAAATCTGAATAGATTAGAAAGTATTCATTTGCTACCATGGACTAGAATTTCGTAAATGAACTGCGAGAAGTGTTTTCTTTATTCAAAATATTTCTTTTTCTTTCTTTAACATTACATGATCCGAAAAATAATCGTTTGGAGAAGTTTTATTATTTGAATAAAATAAAACACAAAATGAGCTCTGAAACAGCACTCTAAAGTCAAATGTTGCCCGAAGCGAGTTCCTGCAAAAACTCTGGAGTGAGATCGACAAGTCCACAATCATTTAGATCACGAGAAATGCCATTGTAATTTGTAGTATCGGGATACCGATACGAGCCTAAACATTCAGGACCATTGTAAGATAAGATATATTCGACCGGACAGATATAATAATCGCGACTAAAATTAGCAGTTTCATGTTTAAACATGGTTATCAACGCAGGAATAGATGCGTCAGAACTAGTGCCCAGCCGAAATCGTGTGTACTTTTCTTTGCTGAAGGCAATCCCACGATTTAGCTTTACTATTATTGTACACCTTACAGCAGTTCCATTGTGCATTTGAGATTGTGAATCTCCATTATAAGTGTGGCAAGCAAAGCTTTGAGTGGCATAATAAGTTGCCTCTCCCCACGTACAGAGTCCTTTCAAAATCCGTGCAAAATAATTTGACAGAGACTTGCATTGACCATTTCGACAATTGGATGAAGTTCCATGCCATCCGATACATTCTTGCGTCGCATATTTCGGATTTGACCGAACGAATTGTTGGTATCTTGATTCTAAGGATGCATGGTGGATTTTATAAATTTCTTCTACTCGTATTTTTTGTCGATACTCGTTTAGCCAACCGTTTATAAACTCTCTTTCTACCGTTCCAAATTCTGCACTTGTTCTTGACAGCAGTTGTGTCAATAGAGTATCTTAAATGAGATATTTAACGATAAAAAATAAGATCTTTAAAGATTATCGTGAACACACTCAAACTGCTTGAACAAAATGACTGTTCAGCTAGAAGATGTTTTAATTCAGCAAATGTTGGTCGATCTTTTGGCGATTTAGCCCACATTTTACAAATAACTGACCAGCAATCATCACTACAGTTAGATGGCTTTGGCGATATTTCACCATTTAGAACACGTCGAACAACTTCACCATCATTACTTATTTTCGGCCAGGGGATTATACCTCGATTATAAGCCTCCTACATCAAGATTCCCATTGAATAAACATCCGATTTCTCTGTGTAATCATCAGATGTTACATTTTTTGAAAGTATTTCTGGTGCAACAAAACGTACAGAAAACATTGAGAGTTGTTTTTGCCGCACCGAGTGCTAATGCATACAGTGAACTAGCTAAGAGCATAATCGAATTGTTTTCATAGACAAGACCATATGTTCTAGCAATGTGTGCATGTCGACTCAGATCAACCCAAAAAGAAGCTTGTTTTCGTGCACCATCAATTTTCAAAAGAATGACATCTGGTCGACCTGCTCTTCGTTTAACGTCAAACATTAAGAGTATACTGGTACGTTTTGTTTTTCACTGAATTTTCGAATTGATCGATCACTTTTTTCATCGCATGATTTGGATATAAGCGTTCTAATGATAACGGTTGATCAGTGAGTGGATTTCGCCCATTCTACAATTGCTTCTCTCTCATAGGTGTGGCCATCTTCGGCCACAACGGGGTCCCGGAATAATTCGAGAATAATTGGACACTACAGTGAATCGTGACTCATGTTTGTTTTTAGTTTTTGTTCTTACGCGACTTCGATCGTCGATGGGAAACAAAATGAAAAAAACTTAAGACATATTTCGACGACTTGAGTGGCAATTAGCTGTAAAATAACACCAATCTGTACCTTTCTCACTGATGTCGTATGCCGACGAATAAACAGAATTTGTACTGTGAAGTGCGAGAGTATGGGCGAACGTTCTCGAACTAGAAATCGATTAACACTAGTGAATCCTTCTACAGGTTAGATTTAGACAAAACGTCTCAATATCCATCGATATGCCTAATCGATTCTACTCTTCACTATTGAACACACAGGAAACATACAGCGCTACCATTTGCGTATTTTTAACAGTCATTTCGATTTTTCCCTTATGTGTTATTTGTTATCGAAACAACTCGAGCAGAAATCATACATACTGAATTATTCTTCTCGGCTTTCACGGAAAACGGCTTCTAGACGATATTAACAGTTACTAACGGGTGTCCATTTCGCTGAAATCGGTCGCATCATATAAAGAATGAAAAATGTTTCATTTAACGGCTTCACTATGTGCGTGTAAATAGAAAAGAGTCGTTAAAAGATGTGTGAATCAAACCATCGAAAGTGTTATGTCAACAGGACTTTTCGTCGACGAAATCCTTTGATGACATATCCATATAAAAGGATAAGAGAAGACGCTGATCAGAATATTGACAGCGTATTCTTTTTTTACGCCTTTTTTCTGAGTAGCGACCTGTACACTTTGCACCTGGAGTCTCATCCAGCAGATTGCTCTTTTCAGAACAAAAAATAGTGCTTGATCATTGTTGTTTCATTCTCTTTCTGTTTGATGAAGACATGTGACAACATTCTGTTCACAGCTTATAAAAGTAAACTTTAACTGATTTTTGCATTTAGAAAACGAAAGACAAATACATATATCATGGGTGTTACTGTTTCGAATGCTCGTCCTCACGAAGTTGGGTTCACTCGAATTAAAAATCAATGGTTTTGTTCGAAATGCTCTTCACTGAATTCTATCGCAAACTATCCAACGTGCCAAGTATGTCACCAAAGTGAAACAACGAATGACTTCTCTTCGAAAATTCGATTGAAACCATCTTGGTTGTGCAAGTTCTGTAAGCATAAGAATGGAATGGATCGTCATCTATGTAAAAACTGCGGTAAGGCAAGCATGAGACCAATGTCCGTGTCGATTCATTATCGTCAACAGCAAGACGAATCAAATGCAGCGAAAACTTTTCAAAAAATCGTTGCTTATTGTCAGCAGGTGAAATGAAAACAAAATACAGATCTGAAAGACCATTCTGTTTCCTTTCATTTTGTTTTTAGAACAATGTTCGTTTCACAGACGAAGAATTTTCACCTTCGAATCGATCACTGGGCCCCGAGATGGTCCAAAGTGTCGCCAAATGGCTTCGAATAAGTGACATAAGTCAGTCACGCACTGACACAAATTACTCGTGGCGAGTTTGTTCCTCTAATCCTCAATCCGTCGATATAGAACAAGGTCAATTAGGTGATTGTTGGTTGTTAGCTGCATTGTCTCTAATAACAGAACGACCCGAAATGCTCCGACGCGTTCTTCTGACACAAACAATTAATTCACAAGGAACTTATCTTGTTCGCATTTGCCATAATGGCCTATGGAAGAACGTTCTGGTAGACGATTATTTTCCATGTACAGCTCGAAATCGTTTGGCGTTTAGTAGAGCACGAAAAGGCCAATTGTTTGTTCCATTGATTGAAAAAGCTTGTGCAAAAGTGTTTGGCTCATATGAAAGTCTACGTCGTGGATCGACCGCTGAGGGTCTTCAGTTGTTAACCGGTGCACCATGTCATCAGGTTGACTTGAACCCATATAAGAAGAAACTTGATCCAAGTCTCGTCTGGGATCAACTTCTTTCCGCTTGTCAATCAAAGTAAAGTACTTGTAGGGAAATTTCAAAGAAGACTATTTTGCTTTTCTTTAGATTGTTAATTGGTGTTTCGACATGTCGAAACGACTTAAACATCGAAGAATATCAAAGAATCGGGATCGAACCAAACCACGCATTTTCTCTCCTATTAGCAACCAAAGTGTCCAATTATCGTTATGTTCTTATTCGTGATCCACATGGAAATACGAAATATTCAGACAACTCTATAGTCAACTCCCAACTACAAGCGATATATGAAACAAACCATACGTTGGGTATTTTCTGGATTTCATTCGAGAAATTTCTTCATTATTTTGATTCCCTCACTATTTCAACATACCGTCCTGACTATTTCGACATTCGTGAGCCAGCTAAATTCACACGTTCATCCACGGAACCAGTTTCTGCTTATTACTTTCAAGTCACTCAGTAAGACTAAAACAAAAACGGACTTTTTCTTGCAAACTAAATATTCTCTGTAGAACTTCAAAGATCGATATCAGTTTGATTCATCACCGAGAAGATCGTCAGCAATCAGCTGATCATACACAGTCGTTTGTCTTGTGTGATGTTGAATATGAATCAAAACGGCTTGGCCGAAATAAAATTCTCCTCGAATCGCAGCGTGGTGGATTTTTACATTGGTCGGGAACATTAAAACCATCTGTCTATGTTTTAATTCCATTTTCCATCAGCTTCTGGCGGCATGCATCAGATGATAATCAACGTCCAAATCGGAATTTCACTTTAGTCATTCATTCCAATACTGAACTCAGTGGACATTTGGTTAAGGAACCGGCAACATTCCTCGCAGACTGTTTAATTCGCGCAACAATGAAATACTGTGGTCAACCAGAAAAGGTACCATTTGTCTCTGACTACTTTTTCAATTTTCTTCGTTTGTTTCTAGAAAGGAAATGCGGTTTTCTATGAGACATCGCAGTCGATCAATACAACCCTTATCGTTGCAGAAAATCTCTCCACGGATGAGAATCTAAACGTGGTTATCGACATAAATCAAGCGAAAAATCTTCGTCATTCACGTTCATGGTTTCTTACAAACGATTATCTTCCTCCATCACATCGACAATTGCTTTGCATTATGGAATGGACAAATAAACAAGGAGAGACGAGTCAAATCAAATATACTCGTACACAAGGATTTACGAGCGAATGCTACATGTCCAAACCCTTCGTGGACATTCAAAACAATGATTTACATTCACCTCGATCGTTTATTCTTTCGAAATAACTGTTTGATTCAACTGTGCAATCCATTGTATAATTTCGTNGAAAATATCAATGGCGATGAGAACACGCTTTCACCAATACCAAACCGAAGATCCAATTGATTTTTATAATTAAGAACCACTGCAAGATCTGCATAGCCATCATTGTTAAAATCCACAGCAACTAATGAATTGGGCGCACTATACGCTCCGGTTGAATATGCGGTGTGTTGCGCAAAAGTGCCATTCTTCTGAATAAAAAGATTCACGATATTAGAATCCTTTATTGCAATGGCTAAATCCGGTTGATTATCACTGTTAAAATCAGCTACAGCGAGTGACTTGTCGCTACTATAGGCGTTTGCCATTGTAATTGTCTGTAGTCGAAAATATCCGTAGCCATTGTTAATCAAGATGTGCAGACGATTGTCGAACTCGCCAACGATGACGAGATCAAGATAATTATCGTTATTCAAATCAGCGACTACAAATGAGTCTTCATACGATACATCGTTAGAATAGAGGAATGATACATCGCTGAAAAATCCATTACCAAAACCAGACAATATACCCAGAAAGTCCCCATTGACAACAATGTCTAAATAAGTATCGCCATTGAAGTCAGCAACTACAATTGAGGTTGGTTCAGAGATGGATGCAACTGAAATTGTCTGTTGTATCTGAAATATTCCCTCACCATTGCCAATCAAAATGATGATTGTACTAAAAGAACGAACGGCAACAGCGAGATCTATTCGGTAATCGCTGTTAAAATCTCCAGAAGCAATAGAAACAATGTAATCACTTGTGTTGATAATATGTATCGATGATATTGAAAATGTTTCATCATTGTTATTCAGAAATACGCTGAGATTACCCGAATAAGCATCAACAAGAGCAATATCTAGATAACTATCACCATTAAAATCTCCCGTAGTAATAGCATTGTGCGTTGAATTCGAGTTGGATGTGTACAGAGTTGATTGTTGAAATGTTAATTTGCAGGATGATTCTAACAAGAATGTAGAGTGAGGTCATGAGAATGCTGATGCCGTATCACACTAACCTGTTGAAGATATTGTCGTCATCAATACTGTCGTACTGGTCGTTGTCTCAATAGTTGTCAGTAAAACTTAAGTACAAATACAAATATTCAGAATATTGTAAATGAATTCGAGAGGACATGATTGAATACCTGACGGTGTTGTGTGAAGCGTATTTATACGTTCATTCAAATAGATAGAAACAATTACCAGTGCTGCTATTGAACCCATGAACAGAATTAATCCAAGAATGATATAACGACACATGGTCGATGTGAATTGTCGCCTACAAGCAAACATCATTGAAATATATGAGAAATATAAATAGACTGTACGGTGATGTTGAAGTTGAAGAAACTCCGCTTAGATCGAGATTGTGTATATGGTTTTCTCCCAATGTCAATTGAGGGATCACATGGACAGTGTTTTTCTGTTTTCGAGAATATCTATAGAGTTGATTGGAGAGAATGATCATTTTTGGACATAACCATTGTAAAGTCAGTGTTAAACCACCGATATAGCCGATTAAAACAGTGACAGTATAAAGCCAGTCGAATCTCTGTTGATATGTATATGAACAAGAACTAGGTGAACATTGTTGAAAATATATAGAGTAGTTTATGGATGTTATCCACTTCTCTATGAAGACATTTGTGATTAAATCTAGAATAGATGAATCCATTGAATATTGGCTATTGTTTGTGGAGAGGATTGAGATTTCAATCGTGTTATCGCTATTATTCGTATACTGCAGAATAAGATCCAGACATGATGAATTATAGAAGCATTCCAGTGTTGACGACAGAAACGCTTCACTAGGTGTACAGCCCATTTTCAAACCTTTGATTGGTACGATTTTCAATGAGTCTGGTGCAACGAATCCAGCTTGAACAGTACAATTCATACTCAATGCACAGGAACATTCATCAGCATAGACTATTGATTGAGTAATGGCTGCAGAATAAGATTCATTCACCCAAGGATCAATATACTCAAAATTTGTTCCATAAGATGATATAATAGCATTGCCGTAATTGACAGCCCGAAGAAGGGATAGACGAGTTACAAAAGAATTGGGAGCGTTTAATTGACTACTATTGACAAGCGTATGGATGGATGTGTTAAGTGTACTTGCTGGTACGAGTTGATCGGTTAGAAAAAATGATTCAAGAAACTGAGTGATATAGCTATTCACGGATTGCATTGCCTCAGAACACAATCCTGATAGAAGTTGCAAATGGGAGGATAGAAAACGACGATAATCGCGAGTGTCATAGATAAATAAATCTGGAGCCAAACTTGACGTAATGTTCATGTACCATTCCTCGGAAACGAAGAGGCTTGAGCATATCTAAAACAGATACATTACGTGGTATAAACTAAAATGATAATCATCTAGTCTCTTACTGGATGAAAAATAGGTTGAATTTGAACGAAGTTATTGTATTTCGATGAGACTGACGAGCAACGACATTGCAAAGTATCACCGTGTTCGAGTAGAAGACTTTTGTAGGCATCGATATCTGGTCTATCAATTGTTACTTTTATTGTTCGTAATTGGAGAACGTAGTAAAATGCCAAGACACCAGAAGTGACGATCAGCAGAACGATGTAAAGTCTCGTTGATAATTGCCCAAAATACCTCGCTTTTCTGTCAGTGATACGTCCACCAAAAATTCGTCTTGGGAAAATATTTAGATTTATCAACGTAGATCCCATCAGTCTAACTAGTCTAGTTGTGATCGTTTTCACCCGACTGAACAGTTTCGGTGAATCTATATGAAGGGAAAAGCCAACGGTTCATCTGTTATGGCGAATATGGATATGCAAACATTGATTACCTCGAGATGTTAGCTGTCTTTGTGACGTGTTTGATGGTTGTTTGTTCTTCCACAAATTGATGATCAACCTGATTAGTAGCGGTGTAGCTAATCGTAGAATAACAATAACACCGCCGATTGTTGCTATCACTCTTATCATTATGTCGATTAAGCTACTCGTACGCACTTCTTGAGAGTAAATGCATCTGCTCGGTGCACATTCCTGATAATAATCTTCGAATGAAAATGTTGGGTTCCACTCTTCGATCATTAACTCTTTGATTATCAGTGAAAGTAAGGTGTTGGGTGGAAATCGGCTGGATGTTGAATTATATACAAGAAGACTAGCATCGATATACCGAAGATCTAGATCAATGACGTCCACTGTGGCGTTTATGTACTTGTACAGAATAGACACGCACGAATCAGAATAGTAACATTCTAGCGTTGACAGCAATACAGAATTCAAAGTAAAGCAACTATTGATCATTCCTACAACTTCAGAAAAGCCCGGAACCTTGTATAGAGTAGTTGTATTTATAGGATCACGAACTGGAGTTTGGCAGCGAGGATCTGTAGCGCAGATACATACTACTTGCTGCGTTTCGGTGTTCATTGGACCAGTAAAGTTGAATCCAAGCTAAATCAAAGATATTTAATTCAACCATAACTCTCATCATGCCACTATACCTTGGAAATTTCTCTGTGATTGCTTTCATCGTGCGTTGCCAAACCGACTAGATTAGCATTGTTACCCATTGTGTAAGGTTGATCAGCTTGTGTGAACAGTTGAATAGTCTTGAGAAGAAGATAAAAATCAGCACCGAACGACTGAGTGTACTCGTGCACAGTTATATCTAATTGAATATTGAAAATATCTTCACTGGTGACATTCAGTGTGACGAAGGTTTGAATACCAAATCGATGAACGGCATCTGTGATAGTTTTGTTTGCCAGTTGGCATAAAAT
Source organism: Adineta ricciae (assembly GCA_905250025.1). Taxonomy (NCBI): domain Eukaryota; kingdom Metazoa; phylum Rotifera; class Eurotatoria; order Adinetida; family Adinetidae; genus Adineta; species Adineta ricciae. The sequence continues at coordinate 128,214 of CAJNOJ010000247.1, forward strand.
TGACAGCAAACGGAAATGTTGACTTGTGAAACCATTCCAAGCGAAGAAACGGTATCCAAAATAGAGTACATTAGTCACCTATGAAAGTAATGAAATCCACGTCTCACTAACAAAATCGCTTGTACACAACGAATGAAGTCTTGGCGCCCAAGCGACGAATGTTTGATATGGTACAGCAGTGTTTGAACAAGAGCATTTTAGAGAATTGGAATGTGATTGTTGTAGTCGCCTGTATTCTCTCAACAAAGGTTTCAGTACAGGTATATCAACCATCTGCACATCGATAGATGTGTGTACTAGAAGCACACACACGGCACCTTGAATGAGATTTAAGTGATATAACTATGAGTAAAACCAACAAGATATAGATAATCATACTCGCAAGTAAAATCAAGTAAATCCGCGTGATCACGCGTTGTAATTTGACATCTTCTTCGGTTCGTCTATTGATTGATTTAAACAAGTTGAGTCGTCCTAACTTGCCCATGCATTTCTTTATAGCCATCAATTGATTTTCTAGAAATAGAGTTCGTTTGAATTTAGAGTATATTCTTTTTTTATATAGTTTTCGAGTATTACTTAGATTGCGATTGTGATTGGTCGAACTGCGCTTGAGCTTTAGCAAAAGAAAAACTAAGTAAGGTGTGATTGAGCGAAGCAGAATGGTGACACCTCCATAGAGGGCAAGTAAGAGAACACCAGCGTATAAAACATTCATGTGGCTGATAATTGTATACGTACATGTTTTTGGAGCGCATGAAGTAAAGTATACAGTATAGTTGATCACAGACGACCAATTTGCTACGAATAATTCAGATAAAATATCTCCGACAGGTATCTGTTTCCGATTTGAAGATGGCAGACCATCAGACCAAGAAATATTCGTCTAAATCATGACAAGAATTGATTTTTGAAACAATTATTCAAAGATTCATACCTGGTTAAGATTTGGAAAATAACTGGAAAAGTTTTTCAGACAGCTGACACTGTATAAGCAGTCAAGTGTACTGACAAGTAAACCATCAAGTGGAGTACATCCAGCAAAGAATCCATCTACTGTTGCATTAGTACTTGGACTGAAAGAGGGTGGATTGATTGGCCATGTCGAATGTTCTATCGCACTCTCATACTGTGGTAGTGAATAAATACCGGCGGGTACTGTTGATTTTACTAGATCACACGTTTGACCGATACTATTGGCTGTGCGACTGCTATTTTCGTTGAATGCATGGGTAGATGATGGTATTATGCGAAAAACTTGCCCATTAATTTTATTCACTGCAATATAGGCATTTGTATTAAGAGCAGAAACGAGAAAGTTTGAGTGTGTTGTTATTTGTAAGAGACTAACGATAATACCATTTTGAAGGAAAATACTGTTTTTAATTAGATCAATAGTGGCCACTATTTGAGACTGAACTTGGTCTTCAGGAAACAGTTCAGAAGTCACAAATTGTTCATTTTCCACGTCAACGAGAGATTGAAAAACTGTTTCTTGAGAGATGGAACAAAATGCAGCGAGAAGTTCAAACTACAATAGAAATTTACGCTCATTTATTCTCAAGTGCATTGCCTTACTTGAGATTTCGCAGTTGTTCGAAAATCCATCACTAGCAATGAGCTGGCATAGGACAAATAAAGTGCTTGAATCCACTCTTTGCTCACATAAGTACTTGAACACACCGGGTGAAAGGAGATCATGTGTGATACAATTTTTCCATACGGCACAGCAATAGTTGAACATGGGCATGACAGTGTATCGGCATGATCGCGATAGAGCTCATTAAAAAGTACTGGTGTTATGTCTGAAACGCTGATCGATTGATTTTGTGGACTAACGACGGCAACAAACGTTAGGATGTACAGGGTGACTAAACTTTCATATACAAACAAATCATTTTATGAATGCTAAAGTTACTGATAAGAAGAGGGATATATAATCGAGTAGAATATAGTTGATGTTTCAGAGTAACTGCAGGATCGACTGGTTCGTCACTGTCATCATTATCATTATAATCATCTTCGTCAGGTAAGAAGACATTGTAACCATAGATATGCTCAAGTAACCAAATGAATAAATTCTTGATATTCATTTCGAAAAACTTGTAGAAAATCGTAGTAGCGATCACGAATTCTTCCCAAAATGGTTATGATAAAAATGACTTTGCATCCAAACAAAAATGTCTAAATCGTTTCGTTGCCTCTTCGTATATACGCAGGGAAGAAACTGCTGAGTGACAAATAAAAAGTCAGGGAGTAGTCAGCATCTTATACAATGTGCATTTGACGAGTTCTATAAGTGAAACTCATGACAATCAAACCTTGAAAATAGTGAGTATGTGATATGAAACGTATATAAGATCTCGTTTCCTAGATTTGTTTGCCTGTTGGAGAGAGGAAGAAGTCTAACCGTTAATTTAAGAAAACTTATTATTTCAATTTGCACTCATCTGTTGGAGAGGGAAATTTTGAAAAACAATGATTTCGCAAGAATTGAATCACTTTAATACAGCGTTCCAGTGAGGAAAGTAATACGTCATCTTACACTCTGTGACATCAAAATTTCTGTTTTCGACTCGATTCTATTCATTTTTCATCAAAAATTTAACGAAAGTCTTGATCATGATTGTTTGTAACTTGCAATTTTGATAAAATCTCAAAAAGTCATTGACAAGCTTTCTTCATAAACAGTAGTTAGACAATTACTAATTGTCTTGACGTGTTGTCATGAAATTCGTGGTAAAATAAGGTAGGAAATGAATTTTGTTAAACAATTTTTGTTGCTAAATAACCGTCCTATGATAGTTGAAAACAAATTTGAATAGATTAGAAAGTATTCATTTGCTATCATGGACTAGGATTTCGTTAATGAACTGCCAGAAATGGTTTTTTTATATTCAAAATATTTCTTTTTCATTCTTTAACATTACATGATCCGAAAAAGAATCGTTTGGAGAGGTTTTATTATTTGAATAAAATAAAAACACAAAACGAGCTCTGAAACAGCACTCTAAAGTCAAATGTTGCCTGCAGCGAGTTTCTGCAAAAACTCTGGATTGAGACCGATAAGTCCACAATCATATAGATCACGAGAAATGCCATTGCAATTTGTAGTATCGAAACCCTGATCTGAGCCTAAACACTCAGGACCATAGTGGCCGTCGCAACCGGTACTACATATGTGATATTCTTTGTGAAAGGAGCAGTAATTGCCCGTTGTTGATCGGATTTGTATATCTTCTGATTTAACAGAGTACACTACAATGTAAACCGGTTGCGCAACCACATTGTTGTAAGATAAGATATATTCGACCGGACTGATATAATAATCGCGACTAAAATTGGCAGTGTCATGTTTAAACATGGTCAACAACGTAGGAATAGATGCGATAGAACTACTACCCAGCCGAAATCGTTTGTATTTTTCTTTGCTGAAGGCAATCCCACGATTTAGCTGACCATTATTGTACATCTTACAGTAGTTCCATTGTACATTTGAGATTGTGAACTTCCATTATAAGTGTGGCAAGCAAAGCTTCGAGGGGCCAAATAAGTTGCCTCTCCCCAACATCGATAAGAATAGGTATCCCTACGTACCGAGTCCTTTCGAAATCCGTGCAAAATAATTTGACAGAGACTTGCATTGACCATTTCGACAATTGGATGAAGTTCCATGCCATCCAATACATTCTTGCGTCGCATATTTCGGATTTGACCGAACGAATTGTTGGTATCTTGATTCTAAGGATGCATGGTGGATTTTATAAATTTCTTATACTCGTACTTTTTGTCGATACTCGTTTGGCCAACCGTTTATAACCTCTCTTTCTACCGTTCCAAATTCTAGAGTTGTTCTTGACAGCAGTTGTGTCAATAGAGTATCTTAAATGAAATATTTAACGATTAAAAAATAAGATCTTTAAAGAATATCGTGACCGCACTCAAGCTGCTTGAACAAAATGACTGTTCAGCTAGAAGATGTTTTAATTCAGCAAATGTTGGTCGGTCTTTTGGCGCTTTAGCCCACATTTTACAAACAACTGACCAGCAATCATCACTGCAGTTAGATGGCTTTGGTAATAGTTCGCCATTTAGAACACGTCGAACAACTTCATCATCATTACTTATTTTCGACCAGGGGATTATACCTCGATTATAAGCTTCCCACATCAAGATTCCCATTGAATAAACATCCGATTTCTCTGTGTAATCATCAGATGTCATATGTTTTGAAAGTATTTCTGGTGCAACACAACGTACAGGAATAATATTGAGAGTCGTTTTGAACTATGTCGACTTAATTCGAAATCGGTTACCTTGACTACAATATTCTTTAGATTGTTTTCATCAAAGCAAAAAAACCAAGATATTCCGATAGGCTAAATCCGCATGAACAACATTGTTAAAAGCAAGAAAAATCATCGCATCGACTATTTGTAAGAATATTTCGATGAGAATCTTTTCCTTCGGTGATTCGAGTTGATCCTGCAGAAAATCGAACAGACTTCCTAACGGTGCATGTTCTTGTAAGAGCATAATCGAATTGTTTTCATAGACAAGACCGTATGTTCTAACAATGTGTGGATGTCGACTCAGATCTTCGTTTAACGTCAACATTAAGAGTATACTGTTACGTTTTGCTTTCATTGAATTTTCGAATTGATCGATCACTGTTTTCATCGCATAATTTGGATAGAAGCGTTCTAATGGTAACGGTTGATCAGTGAGTGTACTTCGCCCATTCTTTTTAATCCATTCTACAATTGTTTCTCTCTCATAGGTGTGGCCATCTTCGGCTACAACGATATCCCGGAATAATTCTAGAGTAATTGGACACAAGAGTGAATCGTGACTGATGTTTGTTTTTAGTTTTTGTTCTTACGCGACTTCGATCATCGATAGAAAACAAAATGAAAACAACTAAATACATATGTCGACGACTTGAGCTGCAATTAGATGTAAAATAACACCAATCTGTGCCTTTCCCACTGATGTCGTATGTCGACAAATGAACAGAATCTCTACTGAGAAGTATGAGAGTATGGGTAAGCGTTTTCGAACTAGAAATCGATTCACACTAGTGAATCCTTCGACAGCTTAGATTTAGAGAAAAACGTCTCAATATCCATCGATATCACTAATCGATTCTACTCTTCACTATTGAACACACAGGAAACATACAGCGCTATCATTTGCGTATTCTTAACAATCATTTCGATTTTTCCCTTACGCATATTTGTCATCGAAATAACTCGAGCAGAAATCATAAATACTGAATTGCTCTTCTCCACTTTCACGGAAAGCGATTTCTAGACGATATTAATAGTTATTAATAGGTGGTTATTTCGCTGAAACCGCTCACATCAAATAAAGAATGGAAAAATTTTCATGTAATGGCTTCACCATGCGCATGTAAATAGAAAAGAGTCGTTAAGAGAAGACACATGAATCAAACCATCGAAAGTGTTATGTCAACAGGATTTTTCGTCGACGAAATCTTTTGATGACATGTCCATATAAAAGGATAAGAGAAGATGCTGATTAGAATATTGACAGCGTATTCGTTTTTGCGTCTTTTTTTCTGAGTAGCGACCTGTACAGTTTGCACTTGGAGTTTCATCCAGCAGAGTGCTACTTTCAGAATAAAAAAAGTGCTTGATCATTGTTTCATTCTCTCTCTCTGTTTGATGAAGACATGTGACAACATTCTGTTCACAGCTTATAAAAGTAAACTTTAACTGATTTTTGCATTTAGAAAACGAAAGAAAAATACATATATCATGGGTGTTACTGTTTCCAATGCTCGTCCTCACGAAGCTGGGTTCACTCGAATTAAAAACCAATGGTTTTGTTCGAAATGCTCTTCACTAAATTCAATCGCAAATCATCCAACGTGCCAAGTATGTCACCAAAGTGAAACAACGAATGACTTCTCTTCGAAAATTCGATTGAAACCATCTTGGTTGTGCAAGTTCTGTAAGCACAAGAATGGAATGGATCGTCATCAATGTAAGAACTGTGGTAAAGCAAGTACGAGACCACTGTCCGTGTCGATTCATTATCGTCAACAGCAAGACGAATTAAACGCAGCAAAAACTTTTCAAAAAATCGTTGCCTATTGTCAGCAGGTGAAATAAGAACAAAATGCAGATCTGAAAGACCATTCTGTTTCCTTTCATTTTGTTTTTAGAACAATGTTCGCTTCACTGACGAAGAATTTTCACCTTCGAATCGATCACTGGGCCTCGAGATGACCCAAAGTGTCGCCAAATGGCTTCGAATAAATGACATAAGTCAGTCACGCACTGACACAAATTATTCGTGGCGAGTTTGTTCCTCTAATCCTCAAGCCGTTGATATCGAACAAGGTCAATTAGGTGATTGTTGGTTGTTAGCTGCATTGTCTTTAATAACAGAACGACCCGGAATGCTTCGACGCGTTCTTCTCACACAAACAATTAATCCACAAGGAACTTATCTGGTTCGCATTTGCCATAATGGCCTGTGGAAGAACATTCTGGTAGACGATTATTTTCCATGTACAGATCGAAATCGTTTGGCGTTTAGCAGAGCACGAAAGGGTCAATTGTTTGTTCCATTGATTGAAAAAGCTTGTGCGAAAGTGTTTGGTTCATATGAAAGTCTACGTCGTGGATCGACCGCTGAGGGTCTTCAGTTGTTAACCGGTGCACCATGTCATCAGATTGACTTGAACCCATATAAGAAGAAACCTGATCCAAGTCTCGTCTGGGATCAACTTCTTTCCGCTTGTCAATCAAAGTAAAGTATTTGCATGAAAATTTCAAAGAAGATTATTTTGTTTTTCTTTAGATTGTTAATTGGTGTTTCGACATGTCGAAACGACTTAAAAATTGAAGAATATCAAAGAATCGGAATCGAACCAAACCACGCATTTTCTCTCCTGTTAGCAACCAAAGTGTCCAATTATCGTTATGTTCTTATTCGTGATCCGCATGGAAATACGAAATATTCAGACAACTCTATAGTCAACTCCCAACTACAAGCGATATATGAAACAAACCACACGTTGGGTATTTTCTGGATTTCATTCGAGAAATTTCTTCATTATTTTGATTCGCTCACTATTTCAACATACCGTCCTGATTATTTCGACATTCGTGAGCCAGCCAAATTCACGCGTTCATCCACGGAACCAGTTTCTGCTTATTACTTTCAAGTCACTCAGTAAGACTAAAACAAAAACGGACTTTTTTTTTGCAAACTGAATCTTCTCTGTAGAACTTCAAAGATCGATATCAGTTTGATTTATCACCGAGAAGATCGTCAGCAATCAGCTGATCATACACAGTCGTTTGTCTTGTGTGATGTTGAATATGAATCAAAACGGCTTGGTCGAAATAAAATTCTTCTCGAATCGCAGCGTGGTGGATTTTTACATTGGTCGGGAACATTAAAACCATCTGTCTATGTTTTAATTCCATTTTCCATCAGCTTCTGGCGGCATTCATCAGGTGATAATCAACGTCCAAATCGGAATTTCACTTTAGTCATTCATTCCAATACTGAAATCAGTGGACATTTGGTTAAGGAGCCGGCAACATTCCTCGCGGACTGTTTAATTCGTGCAACAATGAATTTCTGTGGTCAACCAGAAAAGGTACAATTTGTCTCTCAGTACTTTTTCAATTTTCTTCGTTTGTTTCTAGAAAGGGAATGCGGTTTTCTATGAGACATCACAGTCGATCAATACAACCCTTATCGTTGCAGAAAATCTCTCCACGGATGAGAATCTAAATGTGGTTATCGATATAAATCAAGCGAAAAATCTTCGTCATTCACGTTCGTGGTTTCTTACAAACGATTATCTTCCTCCATCACATCGACAATTGCTTTGCATTATGGAATGGACAAATAAACAAGGAGAGACGAGTCAAATCAAATATACTCGTACACAAGGATTTACGAGCGAATGCTACATGTCCAAACCTTTCGTGGACATTCAAAACAATGATTTACATTCACCTCGATCGTTTATTCTTTCGAAATAACTGTTTGATCCTATTCGATTCAACTGTGCAATCCATTGTATAATTTCGTGTGCCTCTATAATGATATCTAATAAATGATTCGTTGATTTCTGTATCTGTATCAAGAGAGACGAAAAATTCGCTTTTATCTTTTTTTCCTAGTCATGTTATCCAAACTGTTCTTGAGAAATCCCCAAATTTATATATTACCAGGTGTTACTCCGAAAACCATCGAAACTTGTTCTCGTTTTCTGCAAGACAATCACGAAAAACATCATATTTTTTTCAATGAGGATGGCTTTCATAATCATACGACGCATCATCTCTTAGCCGCTCTAGGTCTTGGTGCTTCATGCGAAACACTCGAACGTATTTACGAACAAAAGAAGAAAATTCTACAGCCGATCCCTCCGCTTCACGATCGAAAAGATTTCGATGCAAAGAAATGTTTAGGAGATGAAACTTATTATCCTGATTATGTCAAATTTTTTACCGAAAAATTGGAAAATGATAAATATCAAGGAAATATCCAAGCTTTGATCGAAGATTATTTCTTTAATGACGATTACTTAACTTTAGCATTGGGTGGTGCCTATCATTCACTCATTCACCTTGGATATGCATTGGAGTTTCAATCGAAGTTAATGGCCATTGAAGGATTAGCTATGGCAGCCGTTGATAGTGTCGGTGTTCAAGGTGTTTTAAAATACATGGACTATGGTCACACTCCAGCAAATCCTAAAACAGCATTGGAAATTGTTGAATTAATTACTAAAGATCAACGATTTGATGATAAGCTTTCTTATAACGATAAGGGAGTTAAACTTTCGAAACTTCTAGAACGTAATGCTGGCCCATTAGTTGCTGAATATGCACAGATGTGGAAATGTGATGTGGACGATCTTCGACGCGCTGATATTTTAGTCATGGCTGCTGCTATACGAGAAAAGAAAGAAGTCCATTTGGATTTTTTTCTTATGCATGCAACAACAAGTTCATTATTTTTAAACATATTCGTTCACGCATTTCAAAATCCGGAAAATCAAACGAAATTCTTAAAAGCAAAATTTGCAGTTGATCTTCTTCAATTCGTTGCACGCGGACGGCCGAAACTAAATGTGAACTATTTACTTAATGAACATCAAATTTCCAAAGAACATCAATATGCTGATGTATCGAATCCGTGGTTGCCTTTGATTAATAAGTGTTTGACACATCACGATGAACATGTACCGAAAACAATACGTGCTTTGGTTTATGCTGAAAAGTTCGATCAAGCACAAGGAAAAGATCAAATATCGTATTTGAAAATTGCACAAGTAGTCATGGACGCCTTGTTTCCAGAGAAGGACAAGGATTGGGTTCACGAAGGTATCGGCTGGGAAGAATTTTGGAGTAAAGTCAAAGATTTATAGAAGAGTGATTTTTTTTAAAAATTTTTTATTCAAGCATATTAATAAAGCTGAAGTTAGTCGTTGACGAAACTGTTTTTGGTCATTAAATCAAATCTTGAGGATATGTCTCAAACATTGAAGTGGAGGATGTTTGCAAGAAACAAACTGTAGAAACGGTATGAAATGGGCAATACAATTTATAATCAATGCCAGCTAAAAGCATTCTGAGTACACATACTTCATGCAAAAAGGGCTTATTTCAAATAAACTTTTCGTATCTCTGATAAGATTATCTTAAGTGGGAATGACGACGATCCCCTAACGATCGTTATAAGCGATGAAGTTTTATGAGTATTGCTTTCAAAAACTGTAATTCATCCGTAGAAGCGAAATGAGACAGCAAAGTAATACCTCGATCTCTTCTGATGTTAAGAAATGTAATCGATTGATTTTGGGAGTGACTATTATACTTGCATTTGTACTAATCAGTTTGGCTGTCACAACACTGATCTTCGTCGTCAAGATTGACAAACGAGAGAGTACTTTGCAATTGGAACCATTGACAACCACTCCGATGACGATAGAAAAAGAAAACACCACTTCTGTTCTCCCGATTACGGATCGAACGACATATCATTTTATTGTTGTCGGTTGTGGTACGAGCGGCGCTGTACTCGCTTCCCGCTTGAGCGAGAATCCACATTTTCGTGTCATTTGCATTGAAAAAGGACCACGTGATCTCCCGAATGAAGCTGAATGGAGTGCAATGAAGATTCCAAACGATTTCAACTTCATATCTCCTCATGATCCAGTTATCATCACTACTCGTCAACAAAGTTTAAACAAATTAGTTTACATTCCACNTTATCGACATAAATCAAGCGAAAAATCTTCGTCATTCACGTTCATGGTTTCTTACAAACGATTATCTTCCTCCATCACATCGACAATTGCTTTGCATTATGGAATGGACAAATAAACAAGGAGAGACGAGTCAAATCAAATATACTCGTACACAAGGATTTACGAGCGAATGCTACATGTCCAAACCCTTCGTGGACATTCAAAACAATGATTTACATTCACCTCGATCGTTTATTCTTTCGAAATAACTGTTTGATTCAACTGTGCAATCCATTGTATAATTTCGTGTGCCTCTACAATGATATCTAATAAATGATTCGTTAATTTCTGTATCTATATCAAGAGAGACGAAAAATTCACTTTTATCGTTTTTCCTTGTCATGTTATCCAAACTGTTCTTGAGAAATCCCCAAATTTATTTACTTCCAGGTGTTACTCCGAAAACCATCGAAACTTGTTCTTGTTTTCTGCAAGACAATCACGAAAAATATCATATTTTTTTCAACGAGGATGGCTTTCATAATCATACGACGCATCATCTGCTAGCCGCGCTAGGTCTTGGCGCTTCATGCGAAACACTCGAACGTATTTACGAACAAAAGAAGAAAATTCAACAACCGATCCCTCCGCTTCACGATAGAAAAGATTTCGATGCGAAGAAATGTTTAGGAGATGAAACTTACTATCCTGATTATGTCAAATTTTTTACCGAAAAATTGGAAAATGATAAATATCAAGGAAACATCCAAGCTTTGATCGAAGATTATTTCTTTAACGACGATTACTTAACTTTAGCATTGGGTGGTGCCTATCATTCACTCATTCACCTTGGATATGCGTTGGAGTTTGAATCGAAGTTAATGGCCATTGAAGGATTAGCTATGGCAGCTGTTGATAGTGTCGGTGTTCAAGGTGTTTTAAAACACATGGACTATGGTCACACTCCAGCAAATCCCAAAACAGCATTGGAAATTGTTGAATTAATTACTAAAGATCAACGATTTGATGATAAGCTTTCCTATAACGATAAAGGAGTTAAACTTTCGAAACTTCTAGAACGTAATGCTGGCCCATTAGTTGCTGAATATGCGCAGATGTGGAAATGTGATGTGGACGATCTTCGACGCGCTGATATTTTAGTCACGGCTGCTGCTATACGAGAAAAGAAAGAAGTCCATTTGGATTTCTTTCTTATGCATGCAACAACAAGTTCATTATTTTTAAACATATTCGTTCACGCATTTCAAAATCCAGAAAATCAAACGAAATTCTTAAAAGCAAAATTTGCAGTTGATCTTCTTCAATTCGTTGCACGCGGACGACCGAAATTAAATGTGAACTATTTACTTAACGAACATCAGATTTCCAAAGAACATCAATATGCTGATGTATCGAATCCGTGGTTGCCTTTGATTAATAAGTGTTTGACACATCACGATGAACATGTACCGAAAACAATACGTGCTTTGGTTTATGCTGAAAAGTTCGATCAAGCACAAGGAAAAGATCAAATATCTTATTTGAAAATTGCACAAGTAGTCATGGACGCCTTGTTTCCAGAGAAGGACAAGGATTGGGTTCACGAAGGTATCGGCTGGGAAGAATTTTGGAGTAAAGTCAAAGATTTATAGAACAGTAATTTTTTTAAAAATTTTTGTTATTCAAGCATATTAATAAAGCTGAAGTTAGTCGTTGACGAAAGTGTTTTTGGTCATTCAAGCAAATCTTGAGGGTATGTCTGATACGTTGAAGTCGAGGATGTTTGCAGGGAACAAACTGTGGGAACGGTATGAAATGGACAATGGAATTTATAATCAATGCTAGCTAAAAGCATTCTGAGTACACATACTTCATGCAAAAGAGCTTATTTCAAATAAACTTCTCGTATCTCTGATAAGACTATCTTAAGTGGAAATATAAGCGATGAAGTTTTATGAGTATTGCTTTCAAAAACTGTAATTCACCCGTAGGAACGAAATGAGACAGCAAAGTAATACCTCGATCTCATCTGATGTTAAGAAATGCAATCGATTGATTTTGGGAGTGACTATTATGCTTGCATTTGTACTAATCAGTTTGACTGTCACAACACTGATCTTCGTCGTCAAGATTGACAAACGAGAGAGTACTTTGCAATTGGAACCATTGACAACCACTCCGACGACGATAGAACAAGAAAACACCACTTTTGTTCTCCCGATTACAGATCGAACGGCATATCATTTTATTGTTGTCGGTTGTGGTACGAGTGGCGCTGTACTCGCTTCTCGCTTGAGCGAGAATCCGCATTTTCGCGTCATTTGCATTGAAAAAGGACCACGTGATCTCCCGAATGAAGCTGAATGGAGTGCAATGAAGATTCCAAACGATTTCAACTTCATATCTCCTCATGATCCAGTTATCATCACTACTCGTCAACAAAGTTTAAACAAATTAGTTTACATTCCGCGCTCCATGGGTTTAGGTGGAACATCACGAATATACGGAATGATCAACGCAAGAGCAAGTCCTGACATGTTGAAAGAATGGCCTGAAGGTTGGCAATATGAACACTTCCTACCTTATTATAAAAAGTTAGAAGATCACTACTGCCATCATATGTTGACAAATATTTCAACAGAAGATTGTGAATTGTATCATGGCAAATCCGGCCCAATGCAAGTCAACAGTCTCGATTCATTGTTATTTCATAATGTAAGTCAAGCTTTTAGAGAAATTTGTTATGATACCAATCAACCATGGAATGGCTATTCGACCGATTACAACGGCGACCTTATCAACAGACCGCATAGCTGTTCTATGTTTGAGCAATTTAAATATCGTCCTTCTGGTACATCGTCGTGGTTTCGTGGTAGTAGTAAAACAGGATATTTAACAACAGAGGTTTTGAAACGTCCGAATTTGTCGATCGTTGTGGATTCAACAGTAACACGTATCATATTCGATGATACTGCTCGAGCAATTGGAGTGGAATACTACGATACAAGTTCGCATACAGTAAAACGAATTACTGCGTTATACGAAGTTATCCTCGCTGCTGGTGCTTTTGCGACTCCCCATCTACTTCAAGTTAGTGGTATAGGTGATCCTGATCATTTGCAGACTATCAATGTGTCTCTAGTAGCCAATAACACTCATGTAGGAAAATATCTGGCTGATCACATCAGTCTTCCTTATATTGTTCAATTGCATGATTGTGATGAAACGTTCAACGACATGAATGGTCCTTTCTCATGGCTAGTACAATTCAATTCTGGTGTTCGAACAAATCAAAGTAAGAACATTCGAGATATTCAAATCTATGTGCTGGATGCCAGTGATGGAAGATTTACTCATGCAAGTCGATTTTGTTCCGAAATAAAAGCCGATCGATGTGGTGTATCAAAGCCTGGTACGATTGCAACCCTTCGCATTACTCTTCAGAATACTGACTTTTCATCGGGAACAGTCAAAGCGCCGACAAATTCAATCTTCGATAAACCTGAAATCGATTTGAACTGGACAAAACTTAGCGATAATGATAGAAACACTTTTTTAATGGCTGTTCATCTCCTCCGATCCTACACACTCAACAAATCATCCGAATTCGGCCAACTAATCGCTGGTGAAATTCTACCAGGTCCTCTCACTTTTGACGAATACTTCAAGTTTATGGAAAGTGCCCTTCATCCCACATGTTCATGTCGAATGGGTTTTTGCACTGACAAAGAATTACTTGTCCGAGGAACGACATCGTTGCGAGTCTGTGACGCATCCAGCTTTGGCTCTCAAATAGACGCGAATCCGTCTGCGACAATCTATGCTATGGCTGAAATGCTATCTGACAAGCTGAAAAGACAATATACGTCACAGCATCGAGTGGGTACATGGAAAACGCGCCAGTCTATGCTGGTATTTGAAAGCGATGGCATCGTATCATGTTCCAAAATAGCTGCGTTCGACTTAGAAGGGACATTGATCCATACAAATCCTAACAACGTTTCGAATTGGTACTTGTTCAATAGTTTTGTCAGATCACGACTTCAACATTTGCATTCTGATGGTTACAAAATTGTTATTTTTACTGATCAAGCCAACGTTACTTCGAAACTCGAATTTCAATTACAATGGCAAAGTAAGATAGAAATGATTGCTACCGCCCTAAAAGTTCCTATTCAACTCTTTTCTTCGACTACTAACGATGACTACCGTACGCCACGCGTAGCCATGTGGCGTGATTTTACTTGGCTGTTCAATGATGGTATTAATATCGATTACAAAGCATCGTTTTATGTATCGAAATATAGAAGAGAGAACTTTTCCGATGTACATATACAGTTTGCTGCTAACATTCCATTAGCATACTATTCATCGGATCAGCAGTTTACAAATGCTTCGTCTTATCCAACTGTACGACATTTCAATATCATACAAACTGTTCGGATTAGCAATACGGCTGAGGTTGTCTGGAAGCTGATTGGCGGGTTTTTTTCGATTCATAAATGGCACCCACAAATCTCAGCTTGCGAGAAAGTGGATGATCCACAGCAGCTATTCGTGAAAAGACGACTTGTTTTCTTTGGACAAATCATTGAGACAATCGAACAATTACAAGTTTTAGACAATTATAAACGAGAATATCAGTATAAAAACATTGGCGGAAGGTGGGGGAAAGCTGTGCAAAATTACGCATCAAAACTTAGTGTGATGGAAGATGATAATGGTCGTTCGGTTATTGTTTCGTGGAGTGCTTCATTTGATAGTCAAACTGATATTGTTACTACTTTTTACCGTACTGGTTTAGATGCCTTAGTTGAGTTACTATCATCCCCATTGATGTGTTCATCGTATACAGGCAATAATTTCAAAGAGAAGCTATTTTCCAGGAAGGATCAAGCGAATCCGTCGATATACTGGCGACAAGAATACAATATCAATGCAAGTGAATTATGGAAACATATTGATACTCAGAACAGAGTATTAAATGATCAATTACCAAAATCTCATGGGAGTCTATTATCTTATGATCGAGATAACTATGAATTGACATACTGTACGTCAACAAGTACTTCACAATCGTCGTTTGTAACAAAGTATATTAGTATGGAAAAAGTGATCTCAACCGATTCGACATCTTCTGCTTGGATACGAACAGGATATATTATTAGTATGACGAATGACAGAAGTGTTGATGATTTCGCCAATCATATTCTGGAAAATATTTTTGTAGCGGAAGGAGATAAACTACGTCAACAATTATCAAAATTGAACACTTAGTTTTTAGAAAGATTCAAATGATTATATTCTTGTGTAGTAGTTCAAAAAAAACTAATTTTTAGTCAGAAATCACCAAAATCATGATATATGTTCATATCATACCCCAAGATTTCAGATGATTTTCCTGATTTCGCTATGGCTGCTACTTAGAAATCAACCTTCCTCGAAGTCACTTGAAATCAAGACAAATCACAGATATCAACAAATCAGGTTTTACCTCTTGAAATTAGCAAATTACTGTTTGCTGAAGAGTAAAATATTGACGTATGTTTTGTTAGCATTTGATCGGTAACATTCTTTATGTTCCTGTCTTATCCTTCTGAAAAGCGATGTCTTTTCGCATTATGCTGACACTAAAATTCAATACCTAACTTTCTAATACTATCCTTTTTTCAAACTTACAATGATAAAAAAATCGTTGAAAATCTTGTATTGTTCGAGCCAAACTTGCAATTATTAGTTGTAACTAAGTGCCAAACATTGGTGAATGATCATTTCACAAAAACTAACTTTTTTTGAAGGCGAACTTTCGTATACACGATTTCTCGACAATGTGTCTAATGTTATTTTACTTCCAGAGAATTCTCTCAATAAAATCAAGACTTGAATTGAGAGAGAAATAGTGTGTGCAAAAGCAAACAAACAAGCAAAGAGAGAAATTTATGGTAATATAGAGAGCGAATGATTGTCAATCGTGTTTTATTTTCTTTCAACGAGCGTATCAAATCGAGTTTTTAACAATAACTCTCGCACAATCATATACATTTCATGTTATCATTTTCAAGGTCGAAAATATCTCACTTTTGTTTTGATGATGTTGCCGTTTTGGAAATTTCATTTCTGGATAATTTTTATGGCCATCGAAGAAATATCTGGTAAAAAAAACCATCGTTTAATATTTACAAATAAAGAATTCTGTTCATAAATGATTATTATCAATTGAATACACTACTTTTTGTTTTATTACAGGTTGTGTCAATAATCGATATTTTATTCGAATTTTTAATGTGGACGACTATTCTTACGCATTCATCAATCAGCACTATGTTGCACGTCAATCCATTCGTACAGATTCTGGTTTCATCGATGTTACTGCTTACATTCATGATGGCATCAGTAATTTTACTTTCTCAACATACAATGTTTCTAATCCGTATAGTTGGGGTTTCCAAATCATGAACAACAACAGTACTATTTTTGCCGATGCAGCAGGGATCGCTGGATCAGTTAGCGCAAGTCGCAGATCAAGGCCAAATCAGTTTGTCTACAACAGAATGATTTCCGTAAATACTGCTAAATGCTCGATTATGAGTACAACGCCAACTACAAGTGAGTTATCGTGATGAGTGTTTGAGTTTTCAAAGCGACATCGAACGAAGGATTTACGACATTTCATAGTACTCGAAGCCTTACACCATCGAGAGATATAAAATATGTTACGAGCGTTAGAAGTTAAACACTCATCTCGTTACTTTCATGTATTCATGAGTTTGCTTACTCATTTTGTTGCTTGCGACCAACCTTCAAAGTGTCTCTATCATTAAATTGATGGAATCTCAAGATCTTCGTTTCGATTAATCTTCGCAATGTAAATAAACTAAAAGAGTGCTCGTCTCTGTTAAATGTTAGGTTGTACCGGCAACAACGACAAATATTCAATCCGTCTTTATAATATAGACGATACATCCTACGGATATGTCAACCAACAATTGATTGTTTCTCAATCTTATACAGATTCTGGCTTCGTTGACGTTACTCCTTATGTTCAAAATGATTCTAATAAGTTTACCTTCTTAACTTATAACATCGCTGCAACATACAATTGGGACTTTCAAATCATGGAAAATAACGCTATTATTTTTGATGATATAGGAGGATTGGTGCCAATATACGGTGCAGATAGTGGTAACACATCGAGGTCAAACCAATTCGTTTATAATAAAACAATATTCATCAATGTTAGTAAATGCGAAAATGTGACTTCGACTTCCAGCACAAGTGAGCTTTCTCATTAATTTCTCCTAATTAAATTTCTCAGGCAGACAACTCGATGTGATCTAACCAAATGTAGAGACAAGTCTTGCTTACGTCCGACCCTTGTTCTTACAGAAATTCATAACTGAGAATCTCATCTGAATATCGGATTCCATTTAGATTGTTTTGTACCGAAAATCACCTTGATTCCCGCAACATCAGCATTATTATCTCCCATACAATTTCAACGAAGTCAAGATTTCTTTATTAGTTCGTACATTCAATTGATATGTAACATTTCACTTGCGACAATTATGAAATGGACAATCAATAATTGTTTTCAAACAAATTGTTCCTCTCAAATTCAAATAGCTCCGTCGATAAACACAACTTTCAAACCGTATGGCACATATGAATTCATCTTGAATGTCGCAATGGCTGTATCATCAGCATCTGCATTTGTAGCAATTGCAAGGGGGAAACAGCGAATTAGGAGTTTAAATAATCATCTAATCACACATAATCAATACTAATCACATATAATCAATATAATCGACATTAATCAATAATCCGCTGTTTCCCCCTTGTGAAAACTTCACAGATGTTATTTGAAATGAAATTGATGAAATTTGATACGAGCGAATTAATGGAAGTACATGTAGTTCTTGGCCCATTGTGTTTTAGTTTATTTATATTCTTTGTCGTTTTCGTTTGTTTGAGCATGTTTATTGCAATCATTAATGATGGCTTTCGTCGTGCTCGACAGAACCTACTGCAGAAAGATGATGAAATAGTATCATTTATGTGGACAAAGTTTCAACGATGGATCGGCTGGAGTAAGTCATGTGAAGTACGGGATAATACGATGGAAATAGAATATCTTAATCTTGCCGGTGTTCTTCGCAAGAAAGTTCACGAGCTTTTACATGCTTTGAATCGGGTATGTGGTTTTATAGTGACTAAATCTGATTATTTTTATTTTTCATTTAGGTGTACATTGATCCAAAAACGTCGAATTTCCTCTGACGTTGCTTTTTGTTCCGTGAATACGCACTAATTGTCCCAAGAATAAGAATATTTATATTAAGCTATTCATTTATTCGCATTATGATAATAAATAGCTACCCACGCCCTAAAAATATAAAAGAAAAAAAGATCAATTTCGATAGTTTGGATATGTTGAATGATCTTGATCGTAATCAAGTTCACGCATTGCTGCGGCAAATTCTAACGTTCCCATTGAAGTTTCATTAAAATTCTTTGCAATCGCCATACTCAGCTGAATCAACCGATCTTCAGGTATAATCAAATCCAATTTATTGAAGGCCATTGAACACGCATGTGCTTGCATTTCTGCCGCTGCACACAATGTATACGCATGGTAATATGCAGCACCAACCGATGGTCCACATGTAATCAAACCGTGGTTACGTAGAATCATCACGTCTTTTTCTCCCAAATCGCGTACAATACGTTCTTGTTCATCGTTTGAAATGACAATTCCTTCATAATCATGATAAGCAATTTCTCCTGTGATATGTGTTGTTTGTGCTAGTTCAATCAGACCGTTCTTCGTTGCTGAAAGACCAGCAACAGCCCAATTGTGATTATGATTCACGCAACGGACGTCAGGTCGTGCTCGATGAATACACGAATGAATAACGAGACCAGCTTTGTTTATTCCAAAGATATCGCCAACAACACCTGGATGAATTGTATTTCCATCGAAATCAATCTTCACCAATGATGATGCAGTAATTTCGCGATAATTTAAACCAAATGGATTGATTAATAAATGATGTTCGCCGTTTGGCCCATCTACATTGCAAGTTATGTGATTATAAATCGATTCTAACCAGCCGTTCTTAGCAGCNGGCCTGAAGGTTGGCAGTATGAACACTTCCTACCTTATTATAAAAAGTTAGAAGATCACTACTGCCATCATATGTTGACAAATATTTCAACAGAAGATTGTGAATTGTATCATGGCAAATCCGGTCCAATGCAAGTCAACAGTCTCGATCCATTGTTATTTCATAATGTAAGTCAAGCTTTTAGAGAAATTTGTTATGATACCAATCAACCATGGAATGGTTACTCGCCCGATTACAACGGCGATCTTATCAACAGACCGCATAGCTGTTCTATGTTTGAGCAATTTAAATATCGTCCTTCTGATGCATCACCGTGGTTTCGTGGTAGCAGTAAAACAGGATATTTAACAACAGAGGTTTTGAAACGTCCGAATTTGTCGATCGTTGTGGATTCAACAGTAACACGTATCATATTTGATGATACTGCTCGAGCAATTGGAGTGGAATACTACGATGCAAGTTCACATACAGTAAAAAGAATCACTGCGTTATACGAAGTTATCCTCGCTGCTGGTGCTTTTGCGACTCCCCATCTACTTCAAGTTAGCGGTATAGGCGATCCTGATCATTTGCAGACTATCAATGTGTCTCTAGTAGTCAATAACACTCATGTAGGAAAATATCTGGCTGATCACATCAGCCTTCCTTATATTGTTCAATTGCATGATTGTGATGAAACGTTTAACGACATGAATGGTCCTTTCTCATGGTTAGTACAATTCAATTCTGGCGTTCGAACAAATCAAAGTAAGAACATTCGAGATATTCAAATCTATGTACTGGATGCCAGTGATGGAAGATTCACTCATGCAAGTCGATTTTGTTCCGAAATAAAAGCCGATCGATGTGATGTATCAAAGTCTGGTACGATTGCAACCCTTCGCATTACTCTTCAGAACACTGATTTTTCATCGGGAACAGTCAAAGCACTGACAAATTCAATCTTCGATAAACCTGAAATCGATTTGAACTGGACAAAACTTAGCGATAATGATAGAAACACTTTTTCAATGGCTGTTCATCTCCTCCGATCCTACACACTCAACAAATCATCCGAATTCGGTCAACTGATCGCTGGTGAAATTCTACCAGGTCCTCTCACTTTTGACGAATACTTGAAGTTTATGGAAAGTGCCCTTCATCCCACATGTTCATGTCGAATGGGTTTTTGCACTGACAAGCAATTACTTGTTCGAGGAACAACATCTTTGCGAGTCTGTGACGCATCCAGCTTTGGCTCTCAAATAGATGCGAATCCGTCTGCGACAATCTATGCTATGGCTGAAATGCTGTCTGATAAACTGAAAAGACAATATACTTCACAACATCGAGTGGGTACATGGCAAACACGCCATTCTATGCTGGTATTTGAAAGCGATGGCATCACATCATGTTCCAAAATAGCTGCATTCGATTTAGAAGGGACATTGATCCATACAAATCCCAACAATGGTTCGAATTGGTACTGGTTCAATAGTTTTGTCATATCACGACTTCGACATTTGCATTCTGATGGTTACAAAATTGTTATTTTTACTGATCAAGCCAACGCTACTTCGAAACTCGAATTTCAATTACAATGGCAAAGTAAGATAGAAATGATTGCTACCGCATTAAAAATTCCTATTCAACTCTTTTCTTCAACTACCAACGATGACTACCGTAAGCCACGCATAGCCATGTGGCGTGATTTTACTTGGTTGTTCAATGATGGTATTAATATCGATTACAAAGCATCGTTTTATGTATCGAAATATAGAAGAGAGAACTTTTCCAATGTACATATACAATTTGCTGCTAACATTCCATTAACATACTATTCATTGGACCAGCAGTTCATAAATGCTTCGTCTCACCCAACTATACGACATTTTAATGTCATACAAACTGTTCGGATTAGCAATACAGCTGAGGCTGTCTGGAAGCTGATTGGCGGGTTTTTTTCGATTCACAAATGGCACCCACAAATCTCAGCTTGCGAGAAAGTGGATGATCCACAGCAACTATTCGTGAAAAGACGACTTGTTTTCTTTGAACAAATCATTGAGACAATCGAACAATTACAAGTTTTAGATAATTATAAACGAGAATATCAGTATAAAAACATTGACGGAGGGTGGGGAAAAGTTGTACAAAATTACGCATCAAAACTTAGTGTGATGGAAGATGATAATGGTCGTTCGGCGATTGTTTCATGGAGTGCTTCATTTGATAGTGAAACTGATATTGTTACCACATTTTACCGTAGTGGTTTAGATTCCTTAGTTGAGTTACTATCATCCACATTGATGTGTTCATCGTATACAAGCAATAATTTCAAAGAGAAGCTATTTTCTAGGAAGGATCAAGCGAATCCATTGATATACTGGCGACAAGAATATAATATCAATGCGAGTGAATTATGGAAACATATTGATATTCAGAACAGAGTATTAAATGATCAATTACCAAAATCTCATGGAAGTTTATTATCTTATGATCGAGAAAACTATGAATTGACATACTGTACGTCAACAAGTGCTTCACAATCGTCGTTTGTTACAAATTATATTAGTATGGAAAAAGTTATCTCAACCGATTCGACATCTTCTGCTTGGATACGAACAGGATATATTAGTATGACGAATGACAAAAGTGTTGATGATGTCGCTAATCATATTCTGGAAAATATTTTTGTAGCAGAAGGAGATAAATTACGTCAACAATTATCAAAATTGAACACTTAGTTTTTAGAAAGATTCAAATGATTATATTTTTGTGTAGTAGTTTTAAAAAATGATTTTTAGCCAGAAATCGCCGAAATCATGATATATTTCCATATCACACCCAAGATTTCAGATGATTTTTCTGGCTGTTACTTAGAAATCAACCCTCCTCGAAGTCACTTGAAAACAAGAGAAATCACAGATATCAACAAATCAGCTGTTTGCTGAAGAGTCAAATATTGACTTCTTCATGTTAAAGAAGAAAATGAATAAGTGAGAAATAAGACAAAAAAAGACAAATAAAATATACATGAACGCAATTTCTATTGACGTATGTTTTGTTAGCATTTGATCGGTAACATTCTTTATATTCCTGTCTTATCCTTCTGAAAAGATGTCTTTTTGCATTATGCTGACACTAAAATTCAATACCTGACTTTGTGATACTATCTTTTTTTAAAACTTACAATGATAAAAGATCATTGAAAATCTTGTATTGTTCAAGCCAAACTTGCAATTATTAGTTGTGTCTAATTGCCAGGCATTGATGAAAATGGTCATTTCACAAAAACTAACTTTTTTGAAGACAAGATTTCGTATACACGATTTCTCGACAATGTGTCTAATGTTATTTTACTTCCAGAGAATTTTCTCAATAAAATAAAGACTTGAATTGAGAGAGAAATAATGCGCAAAACCAAACAAACAAGCAAAGAGAGAAATTTATGATAATATAAAGAGTGAATGATTGTTAATCGTGTTTTATTTTCTTTCAACGAGCGTATCAAATCGAGTTTTTTAACAATAATTGATGTTGCCGTTTTGGAAATATCATTTCTGGATAATTTTTATGGCCATCGAAGAAATATCTGGTAAAAAAAAACCATCGTTTAATATTTACAATTAAAGAATTCTGTTCATAAATGATTATTATCAATTGAATACACTACTTTTTGTTTTATTACAGGTTGTGTCAATAATCGATATTTTATTCGAATTTTTAATGTGGACGACTATTCTTACGCATTCGTTAATCAGCACTATGTTGCACGTCAATCCCTTCGTACAGATTCTGGTTTCATCGATGTTACTGCTTACATTCACGATGGCATCAGTAATTTTACTTTCTTAGCATACAATGTTTTTAATCCATATAGTTGGGGTTTCCAAATCATGAACAACAACAGTACTATTTTTGCCGATACAGCAGGGATCGCTGGATCAGTTAGCGCAAGCCGCAGATTAAGGCCAAATCAGTTTGTCTACAACAGAATGATTTCCGTAAATACTGCTAAATACTCGATTGTGAGTACAACGCCAACTACAAGTGAGTTATCGTGATGAATGTTTGAGTTTTCAAAGCGACATCGAACGAAGGTTTTACGACATTTCATAGTACTCGAGGCTTTACATCATCGAGAGATATAAAAAATGTTTTCTGGCGATACTTTGAAGCGTTTATATAAAATATGTTACGAGCGTTAGAAGTTAAACACTCATATCGTTACTTTCATGTATTCATTAGTTTGTTTGCACATTTTTTTCGCTGGCGACCAACCTTCAAAGTGTCTCTATCATTAAATTGATTGAATCTCAAGATCTTCGTTCAGATTAATCTTCGTAATGTAAATAAACTAAAATAGTGCACGTCTCTGTTAAATGTTAGGTTGTACCGGTAAAAACGACAAATATTCAATCCGTCTTTACAACATAGACGATACATCCTACGGATATGTCAACCAACAATTGATTATTTCTCAATCTTATACAGATTCTGGCTTCGTTGACGTTACTCCTTATGTTCAAAATGATTCTAATAAGTTTACCTTCTTAACTTATAACATCGCTGCAACATACAATTGGGGCTTTCAAATCATGGAAAATAACGATATTATTTTTGATGATATAGGAGGACTGGTGCCAATATACGGTGCAGATAGTGGTAACACATCGAGGTCAAACCAATTCGTTTATAATAAAACAATATTCATCAATGTTACTAAATGCGAAAATATGACTTCGGCTTCCAGCACAAGTGAGCTTTCTCATTAATTTCATCTAATTAAATTCCTCAGGCAGACAACTCGATGTGATCTAACCAAATGTAGGGACAAGTCTTGCTTACATCCGACCCTTGTTCTTACAAAAATTCATAGTTGAATAACTCATCTGAATATCGGATTCCATTTAGATTGTTTTGTACCAAAAATTATCTTGATTCCCGCAACATCAACATTATCATCTCCCATACAATTTCAACGAAGTCAAGATTTCTTTATTAGTTCGTACATTCAATTGATGTGTAACATTTCACTTGCGACAATTATGAAATGGACAATCAATAATTGTATTCAAACGAATTGTTCCTCTCAAATTCAAATAGCTCCGTCGATAAACACAACTTTCAATGAGCTATATATTCCAGCACGAACATTACCGTATGGCACATATGAATTCATCTTGAATGTCACAATAGCTGCATCATCTGCTTTAACATCATCAGCATCTGCATTTGTAGCAATTGTCTCATCAAATATTGCGGCAAATCTCGTTCAGTTTGGTACATCGATGATCACAAGTGGGCATCAACAAAATCTGACACTTGATCCAGGTTCATATTCTGTCGATCCGAATGAACTTATTTTCAATCGAAGTGTCAGTGCTGATTGAATACGCATGTTCTTCTTCCAATGATTTGTTTTTATATTTAGAAATGGACATATGATTATTATTGTCGTGTGTATGGTGTTCAATCCTTTCCTAGTATGAATGGATCTTTGTTGACAATTGATGATCCGATGAATCCATCGTGTACATCAAACCAATCTGAACACGACATTTGAAACACAGTACTTGTTGTACCATTCT